>JADRCC010570347.1:0-11482 GCA_019843855.1 Hylomyscus alleni | reverse complement strand
GAGCCTTAGCCAGAGAGCAAAGTCTATGATGGGCATTTCTGAGACTTCCTTTGTCAATGCAATTAATCTGAGTCACTTCACCTTAGCCTCAGGCAGACTCTTCAGACAAGGGCAAAAAGCAGCCATGTTCTTCACCAAAATACTACAAAAACAGTATCTAGACCACATCCTGAAGTTCTTCTCCACTGAAACCTCTTGGGCCAGGTTTGCACAATTCAAATAACACTCAGTAACAAAGTTTACCTTATTCCTGCTAGGATAGTCCATTAAGCACCACTTAAAGCATTCTACTGCTTTCCAAATCCAAAGTCCTGAAATCCACATTCTTCTAAACAAAAGCATGGTCAGGCCTATGACAGCAATACTACACTCTTGATATGACAGCAATACTACACTCCTGATATCAGCTTTTGTCTTAGTAAGGTTTTTACTGCTGTGAACAGACACCAATACAAGTCTTATAAAAGACAATATTTATTTGGGTCTGGCTTACAGGTTCAGAGGTTCAATCCATTATCATCAAGGTGGGAGTATGGCAACATCCAGGCTGGCATGGTGTGGTAGGAACTGACAGTTCTATATCTTCATCTGAAGACTGCTAGCAGAATACTGACTTCCAGGCAGCTAGGATAAGGGTCTTAAAGCCCACACCCACAGCGACACATTTATTTCAACAAGGCCACACCTACTCCAACAGGGCCACTTCTAATAGTGTCACTCCCTGGGATGAGCATAAATAAACCATAATACCCCCCCTACAGAAAAAGATTGAGAATATAGGTCAATGTTAGAATACTGCCTAGCAAATATAAGTTACTGAGTTCAAATAGCAATACCGTAGATAGATAGATGATAGGTAGATAGGTAGATGATAGATGATTGGTTGGTAGATATTTGATAGATTAGATAGACAGACACATATATGATAGATGATAGTACATAAATACATAAAATAGTACGATAGTAAAAATATTAAAATGCATCCAACAAAATGCTGCAGAAACTATATGCACTAAAGAAGTAAATGAAAAATATCTAAATATTTGGACAGAATATCATGTCAATGACTTGAAAGACCAAACCTTACTCACCTTTGTATCTGTCTGTAAGTTTAGTTCCAGAATAGCTCAGGAGTTTCTGAAAAAAGAATTTGGTGAACTAATTCTAAGATTTAATTAAAAGGTTCAGCATGTAGATTGATGAATAGGAAACTCCGTAGCATGTGTTCCACCCTTGGATTTTATCCCCATTCTCCAAGTCAATAAACAAAGCAAAATTCAGATAGCAATGCAAAGACATCAAATGGGCAAAATAATTTTGAAAAGGAAAATCATCAAGGTTTTATTTCATGGTTCTATGATTTAGTAACTACATTATTTGAAGTGAGAGGAACTGGTTGAAAAGTAACTGAATGGGTTGATGAAGTAAAAGAGTATGTAGAAAAAAAAATCTAGTACGTGTCATCAATAGATTCTCAAGCAAATTCCCAGTGTGGCTCAGTGGAGAAGAAAACCTTTTCAAGAAATAGTATTGGAGAGAAGGAATGTGAAGCCAAAAATAAGGTTTCATCTCTAACTTGCTCTTATGTGACCAGCGCAATCGTCTCGCCAGCAAGAACGCACATGGACACCAGGATCCTTCTGCAGCAAGCGTTTATTATGATGAAAAGAGGAAGACCCCGAGCCCCAGAAAGGTGCTGCTTATATACACCCTAAGGCAGCGTGTTCACTTTTGATTGGCTGCTTGCTCATAACCCCGTATGACGCCCTGGGTTGGGCAGTGACTTGGTGCGCTTTTCACCACTTGCACATGCGCACTGAACTTGTTCACACGGGAGAGCACCGGATGCCAGCGCCATCTTGTAATGGCGATTGCTGTTATGACTTAGCACGGCTCTCCACACTCTTATACAGAAATTAACTTAAAATAGATCATGGGAGAACCCAAACAATAAGAGCACTGAAGGAACACTCATTTAATTCCTCGAGATACCTAGACAGTCAAAGATAACATTCAATAACCAAAACCACAAAACTGGATGACTTAGACTTCATTGATGTCAAAAAATTTCCTCATCTTCCCATTGATAACAAGAATAAAGTGCAAAAAAAAGATTAAAATAAATCAAAATGTGAGCTCTGAACAGTAAAAGAAAATCGAGTAAATCAGAAAAAATAACCAGCCTTGGAGAAGGACTAGGCTAGAGAAAGATCACTAGTGTACCAGCCTTGGAGAGGGACTAGGCTAGAGAAGGCTCGCTAGTGTCTACTGGAGCTGTGCTTGTTTGGCAGTCCTTCCCAAAGTTAGACAAGACCATAATTCTGATAGTGCATAGCTTTGTGCACTGTGAATTCAGATGCTGATTGCTGTGCCCAGAGATCTGGTTGCAGTTCAGATGTTGGCATCATCATGATATTTAAAGCATCTCCTGTCTCGATGTACAAAAATCCTTTTCTAGTAACTCTGATTGGTTAATAAAGAGCTGATTCAGCCTATGACTGGGCAGAAGAGTCACTCAAGAGAGAGAGCTAAGAAAGCAGGCCACCTAAAGTGCTGTCAGTCCCCAGAGTCATGCATTTATGGCATAGACACAAAGTTGCAAAGCAAAAGCCCAATGAAATTAATTGAGACACCACTTAAAGAAAGGAATTAGGCATTAGCATCTGACTTCACCAAGGTTAGATGCCTCCTAAGATGGAATGTCAGTATTCTCAGGGTAGTAACAGAATCCCAAATCTGTACAATCTGAAAGTCATGATGTCCAGGATACAAATCCAAACCACTCATAAAAATTAGCAGAGGAGTATATAATCCATTTCCAAGAGAAATGACAATTAGTAGATGCTCGCCCTAGGCATATCACAATAATGGTTATGAGACAAGACATTCACCATGGCTTTTGTAACTCACAGATGTGAATAAGTGCATGTGGAGATGAGTGAAGAAGGAAGATGTTAGCATTATACAAATAGATCACACTTTAAGAGCACATAAAGTATTAGAATTAAAGCATATGGGAGCTAGAGGTATGGGTTGACGGTACAGTATGCAATTAGCATTTCTGAAGCCTTAGGTTCAATTCCTGGAACCCCAAAATATGTAAAAATAAATAAATAAACAAAATATCTGACTGGATAGATCAAAATCAGAGCACAGGTGGAAGAACAGTTAGTGGACCTTGATTTAGTTAAAAAGGAAGAGAAATTTGATTTTAAAGAAGAAGAAGGAAGAAGAGGAGAAGAAAGAGAAAGAGGGACAAAGGAGGTAGTTTAGTAGATATAAGCACTTGCCATGTGTGGCCCTTGAATGAGAATGGAACCCTTATACTCATATATTTGAATGTTTGGTCCCTAGTTTATGGAACTGTTTGGGAAGGGTTAGGAGTATGGCTTTTTTGGAGGACATTTTTCACTGTGGGGTGGACTTTGAGGTTTCAAAAGTCTAGACTTAACCAATGAGCTCTCTCTCCTTCTTCCTGTGCTGCATGTTTGTAGATAGGAGTGTAGGCTCTCAGCTACTCCTCCAGTTCCACGTCTGTCTGCCTGCTGCCATTCTCCCTGATATGATGGTCATGGACTCTAACCCTCTGAAATCTCAGAGTAAACTCTTGTATAAGTTGCCTTGGTCATGATGACTTGTCACAGCAATTGAGAGGTAACTAAAACATCATGTAACCATGAAAACCTGCATTAGAATCTCTAGAATTTCTACATGAAGTGGAACATGAAGTCAGGAGAATCCATGTAAATTCATGGAGCAGCTATCCTGGGGTGTATACAATGGAAACATAACAACGAAGCCTTGTGTCTTGAATTGTCATGAATTAAGGTTAATGACAGAGGTGGAAAGTAAATCTTCAAACTCGGTGAAAAGATTCTAATAGCTTCTTTCTTTATTTATTCATAAACAACAATAAGCAAATAAATGGCAAATGGGCTAGCACTCATTCACACACACATACTTTTTTAAAAAGATCTATTTATTTTATGTATATGAGTGTACTATAGCTGAACAGATGGTTGTGAGCCTTCATGTGGTTGCTGGGATTTGAACTCAGGACCTTCAGAAGAGCAATAAGTACTCTTACCCGCTGAGCCACCTTGCCAGCCCAGACACAGTCTTCACTAACCTTCCAGTCTGGCTGGCATAGCCTGGTTCAGTAGCAACAGATCAGATTGCCACTTTCAGGCGGTACATGATTGTCGTCTAGGCAGATGTCCTCATGGGCATCTGCACAGATTGTCTCTCCACATTATGTTTCTCTACAGGACCTCCCAGAGATGAGCGAGTTGCGGGGCCAGACTGGAAGTTTTTTATCTAAATTCAGTCAATTACAGCTAAGACATTAATACATTGCTTCATAGGCTTTCCTTGTCATTCGCACGCATACCCACACACTCTATGGCTTGGTTTTCATAGTTACCTGGGGCCTTGGGAATGGTCTATGATGCTGCTCCATGGGGGAGGGCTCAGGCAGGGGGCATCTTTACAGCATGAGCTGCCCTTATCACCCTATCACCCGCACCCACTTTCTATGACTTGGTTTCCATGGCTATCTGGGGCTGCAGCCATCATGATGAGCTCTGGCTCAGTCTTGGGAGCTGAGGAGGTGGACAGCTTTACAACATTGGGGAAAATACCTTCTGAGGCCATGTGTTCTTTATACCTTGTCTCAAACAAAATACAGGTAGAGGGCTGACGTCTGAAGTGTCCCTGACCTCTACGTGCACACTGCTCCCACACACATGAATGTGCACACACAGAGACACTTAAAAAAAAAATGGGCTGGGAGATGGATCATTGGCCAAAGTGTTTGCATAGGACCTTTAAATATCTACCCACAAGGGGCATGGTAGCTCCCATCTGTAATGCAGTGCCAGGGAACGGAGACATGCAGCTAGTCTAAAGGAAATGGTCAACAAGAGACTGTTTCTAACAATAACAAAATAACAATAATATTCATTAGGTGAAGAAGCCATCGAGAATGAAAAGAGACATCCCAATGTCAAATCTGACCTCCATACATGCCCTCTGAAGTACACACACCTACTAGTCAAATCTGACCTCCACACTTCAGAGGGCACTCTGAAGTACACACACCTACCACACGCCTCACCACATACATACCACCATACCTTACATATGTTATCAAGAAAATCCATGACAAAAATACATACATACATACATACATACATACATACATACATACATAGATAAATAAAAGATGATACATGGGAGACCTGTGGGGAAATACTGAAGGCCAAGTGTACACGTACATGTAATTAGAATCCAAGAAGCTTATGAAAGATGGAGTTGGAAAAAACTTAAAGCAAGTAATGACCAAAAGCATTATGAATTTTAGAAAGAACATAAATTAACAAATTCAAGAGGCTCATAGAATCCAAGCAAGATAAATTTAAAGAAAAACTATGTCTAGACATATGATAATCTAAGTGATAAAAGGCCATTTTGTCCCATCAGATATGGTCATTAAAATGACATATACACACGAAATAGCAATGATTTACACAGCTGCAGACCTGTCATTAGGAAAGACTGGAGCCAGATGACATGGACTAACATCTTTAAAGTGATGAATGGAAAAATTAATATCAGCAGAGTTTGCATGACCGACTGAACACTCAGTATTTAACATAGGATAGACTTTCAAACAAAGTGTAAAAGAATTCACTGCCATCAGTCCTGAACTATAAAACATGGTCAGAAAGAACCGTAGACCAAAGTGTGTGATGTTATGGGGAAATTTGAATTTAAGAATCAAATAGCAAACACCAAAAATAATAAAGAGCAAAATGAAAGTTTTTTTTTCTTCTTGGGTACTGTGGAATATTTTTTAGTTCTTTTAAAAATATTTTTTATTCTATTTATTCATTTACTCATTTATTTGTCTGTGTGTGTATATGTGTGTATGTATGTGTATATATGTGTGTGCATGTGTGTGTGTGTCTGTGTGTGTCTGTGTATGTCTCTGTGTGTGTGTGTATGCATGTGTGTGTGCGTGTGTGTGTGTCTCTGTGTGTGTATGTGTGTACATGTGTCTGTGTGTCTGTGTGTGTGTCTGTGTGTATGCGTGTGTGTGTGCGTGTGCGTGTGTGTGCGTGTATGTGCGTGTATGTGTGGGTGTGTCTGTGGGGGGGGGTGTGCTTGAATGTGCACAGTTCACTGCAGGAGTTGTTTCTCTCCCTCATCATATGGGTCGCAGGGATTGAACCCAAGGCATGAGTCTTGGCAAGTGCTTTTATTCATTGAACCATCTCAGCAGCCTTGTTTAGCTTATTTTTTTTTTAAGATTTATTTATTTTATTTATATGAGTCACTGTCTTCAGGCACACCAGAAAAGACCATCAGATCCTATTACAGGTGGTTGTGAGCCACCATGTGGTTGCTGGAAATTGAACTCAGGTCCTCTGGAAGAGCAGTCAGTGCTCTTTACCACTGAGCCATCTCTCCAGCCCCTTGTTTAGGTTTTAATTTATTTATTATGCTAGGGAACCAAACCTAAACTCTTGTACATACTAGGCACTCTACAACTAAACCACAATGCCAGATTCTTAAATTCACTCCCCAACCCCAAGTGTTAGGAACTCTCAATGTTTTAATGTACATATGACCTTTAAAGCCAAAAGTTATGGGACAGTTATTTGTTGTTTTCATTGTATATACTGATAGCACATATGACATCTACAACATAAAAAGTAGTATAGGACATATCCTACATTGCTGAAAGTTTCCATGTTTTATATCAAGTACTTGTTACTATTTGGACATAAGGTGTCCTGTATCTCAGGCTTTTTCCCCAGCTGGCGATGCTATTTTGGAGGTGCTTATCCAGATAAAGTGAGCCACTGTGGTTTGCCCCAAGTCCCCTTCAGTCTTTCCCTCTCTTTGCCTTCTTTCCTTCAGCCACATGCTCCTGACTCCACAATGTTCTGCCTCACTAGGGGTCCAGAATCAACAGATTTGAAAAACTATAGTCTGGAACATTGAAAACAAGAGCCAAAATAAAATGTTCCTCCTTTTATACCTATCTGTTTTGTCAGGGAACTTGTCACACATGAAAAGTCTTACAAATTGCTAACACATTATTACTTTTATGTAGTAAAAATAAATAATTATTATTTAATTAAAGACTTCATATGGAATAGTCCCTAAATATTTAATATCCCTAAAGCAATCACTTAAAATATAGAAAGAAATCTATCTTATTACACTGCATTACGTCTTGATGATACATGCATGAAATCCTACTATTCACATGGCTGAGGCATGGAACCATGTCTCAAGTGGGGGAGGGGGAATAATCTTAAAGCCAGTAGACTTGTTAAAATAAAATTGTAAGAAATGTTGAAATAACCAAAAGATGAATAAGAAAGAGAAGTCGGGAACAAAAGAATGGGACAGGAGACAAATAATAAACTGGCTTAATAAACCCAACCATATGAAGCATGGTTAAGTAAGTGTAAACACTTCAATTAACAACCATTCATATGCTGCCTGTTGGGGATCCATTTTCAATATTAAACATAATCAGATTGAAAGTATGTAGAAGGGGAAAATATGCTATTCGAATAATAAGCAAAACATAGGTAGCTGTCATGGTGCCAGAGAGTGCTATGCAGTCCACTGTGGAAGAAACTTCTAGGGTCTTACCCAGTATTGGATGGAGTAGGCTACAATAGTCACCTTCTAGGCAAGGTGTGCTCAGTGGTGCTGTACCAGCATGAATGTCAGGGGTAACTGCTCGCTAATTGCCTCTGAAACCTGCTCCAGAGGAAGGAATTGATACCTTCTGCTATAACCAAAGACAGAAGTGTTTGGTTTCAGACCCTGAACAAGGGACTGAGGTGCATATTTTACATATCACAGCAGACCTGGCCTCCAGGTTCTCCCAGCATTCCTCAGTCCCTACCTTCCCCAGAGGCTCTTTCCCCAGAAGATCTTCCCTAGATAATTCAGACATCTCTCTCTCTTCTCTCTGTCTGTGTCTCTCTCTGTCTCTCTGTCTCTCTTCTTCCTCCTCCTCCTCCTCTCTGTCTGTGCACATGCCCTTTATCTCTTTCTCCCTAACCCCCCCCCACACACACACACACACACTTCTCATGCTATCCTCCTTCCTTGGGGCCAGTGAATTTATTTGCTCGAAAGCGGCTTCCCAATAAATCTGCCTTTAATATATTCTAATCTGGCTTCAATGGGCTCATTTCATTAGAGGAGAAATAAGCTATCAAAAAGCCCTAACAGTTCAGGAGGTCATAGGTTCTATGGGGGAACTTATTTCTATTGGTTTGCTAAAAAGATATTTTTATCAAGCTGCTTTCTAAATATTTATGTTTACATTATATACTAATAAACACTAGTGCTGCTCTCAGCCTTCATCTGAGAAGTTTCTTTCTGCACTGGGCAGCAGTTAACAAGTCAAAACCAGTGATGAGGGCTGGAAAGAGGGCTCAGTGGTTAAGAGCGGCAACTGCTCTTCCGAAGGTCATGAGTTCAAATCCCAGCAAGTACATGATGGCTCACAACCATCCACAATGAGATCTGATGCCCTCTTCTGGGGTACCTAAAGACAGTTACAGCGAGTGAGAAGAAAAAAATGTCTGAAGACAGTTACAGTGTACTTAACATATAATAAATAAATAAATCTTTAAAAAAAAAAAAAAACAGTGATGAGCACTTAATCCACAATTGGTCCAAGTGCTAGGTTCTAAATGGGACATTTATTATCCGCACTAAACACCCAGGCATATCAAGGCAAAGGAGAGCAGAATGAATGTGAAAGCTGGAAGGCAGAGAAGAGTACATGTGAAATGCTGTCTTCTAGACGTGGGCATGGATGCTGCACACAATCAGCACCCACAGACATGTACATCACCAATAACACTCCAAAGAGCAGCATTGATTGGACTCAGTGGGGTATGAATACATATTTGGGGGAGAATTTGGAAGTGGGGGAGATGGGGACAACAGGTTGCAGGAGGGTTGAGGGAAGTTGGGAATGGATATGATCAAGACACAGTGTGCACATGTATATAACAAATAATATTTCTTAAAGCAAAGAATAGCTAAAATAATGCTGTATTAGTAAAGTTTTATTGCTGTGAAGAAACAGGATGATCAAGGCAACTCTCATAAGGACAACATTTAATTGGGGCTGGCTCACAGGTTCAGAGGTTCAGTCCATTATCATCATGGTGGGAGCATGGCAGTGTCCAGGTGGGCATGGTGCAGGAGGAGCTGAGAGTCCTACATCTTCATCTGAAGGCTATTATGGAGAAGACTGGCTTCCAGACCGCTAAACCAAGGGTCTTAAAGCCCATTCCCACAGTAATACACCTACTCCAAAAAGGCCATACCTCCAAATAGTGACCCACTTCCTGGGCCAATCATAAATCAAACCACCACAGACGTTGAAATGGTTCTACTAATATGAAATAATCTTTAAGGAAAATTTACTATCATCAACTAATAAGGGCATTTTATAATGGCAAAGGGCATTTTATAATGGCAAAGGGGGCAATTAGTTAGAAATAAAGGTGCATGCTTGTAATAACAGAGCTTTAAAATACATCATCACAGAAAAACATGGTATGGACACTTAGCAATAAAAGTGTTCAGATGGAAGATAAGCATATGAAAGGCTAGCAATCATCAGCTATTGGGGAAATACAAGCTAATCTACAACACAATGCCATCTCCATTCACTTTCTAGCAGCTAAGTGATGGTGACTGATCAGAGGAAGCCTTAAGAAGATGTGGCAATTAGAATTCTCATGCAAAATGGTATGGCCACAATAAAGAGTCATTTTATATTTTCTTACAAAATTAAATATGCAGCTACTGTATAATCAAACAATTTTACTCCTAGATATTTGACAATAAGAAATAAAATCAAATACCTACACAAGCATTTCATGTGAATGATCATAGATGTTTATTTGTAAGTCCCCAAAATCTCAAGCTGAATCAAATGGTTGAGAACTAGCGACTGGGTGGGACAATTAAGGTATATTTATTGAACATAGAACTCGAGCAGTGTGGAGCAAATGGCTAAAATTTACACCATATATAAGTCTCAAAAATATTATGCTGAATAAATTTAACAAGTCAGACATAAAAAAGTATTTTCCATATGATCGAATTTGTGCGTAATTTTACAATAGGTAAAACTAATTTAAATTGACTGAGAGCCCATTCATGATTGTCTGGAGATAGGAAGTACAACCAAACGAAATTCTCTCAATAGAAATGTTGTATTTCCGGTTTGGGATGGTGTATATGAGATGTACATTTGTCAAAACTCATTAAATTATAGACTTGAGATGAGCACATTTATTTTATGTAAATCATCTCCTATAAAGTTGATTCAAACATAGAAAATTAGACCAGAGTTTGGTTCTTTTATTTTTATTTTTATTTTTTGGTTTTTTTCAAGACAAGATTTCTCTGTGTAGTCCTGGCTGTCCTGGAGCTCACTCTGTAGACCAGGCTGGCCTCGAACTCAGAAATCCGCCTGCCTCTGCCTCCCAAGTGCTAGGATTACAGGCGTGCGCCACCACTGCCCGGGAAGAGTTTGGTTCTTATGAATACTCCTTGTCACTTTTTTTCTTTTTAGAAAAAAAGAAGCAAGCATAACTCCCTTTTCCTCCTCCCTAGCCCACCCTAAACTGCTTGGAACTCATTGCATTTGGTGCAGAAAGTAAAGTTTTCTTCCTGCAGTTCTGAGAGTGACAGTCTAGAAACGCCCTCATTAGGACTCCATGATTGATTTTAAATTTCACCTTGGATTCATTTCTTATAAAGTGTTGACCAAATTCCTTAATCTCTTAGTGATTCCTGTTTCTTGCAGGTAAAATGGTTAGCATACTTACTGTCTTCGACTGCTAGGCTCAAATTTCCCTGCTTGTGCAATGCCTATCCAGAGGGGAAAGCCGGAAAGCAGATTTTGTCCCTCTTTGAGAATGGCAGACCCTAAAGTTTTAGCATAAGCTGAATTGCAAATGGTTCACCAACTCTCTAACAGGATTGTTACTTGTTGTACAATACATTCTGTTTGCTAAAAGAAAATATGTGAACTATTGTTATTTTAAAAAGAACATCAATGTATATTTTAATAATATTCACTTTAAAATCTGTAGGTCCTATTCAGTAATACTTAATGGAACACTCATTAAGCTGCAGGGATTGTCATAGGTGTGGGAACCCTATTACAGAGTTGAAAGGAAATACTACAATGTTCTTAGATACTCAGTGCATAAATAAAAATGTCTGTGTGTGTGTATGTGTGTGAAGACACATTTACATAAACCTATATACATTACAGCATTTTGTAAGACACTGAGGCCCTGTTGCTTCAACAAAAGTGATGTTCATTAGACATGTAAATTAGCATTCTCTTACTTCTAAAACATGACATCAGAACTATCATTCTTTCCAACTCTAAGAACTTATATTCTTTTTTTTT
>JADRCC010570346.1:0-15224 GCA_019843855.1 Hylomyscus alleni | reverse complement strand
AAGCCTAGGAAATTATTTGCTGATTTTAGTTGGGTAGCACAGCTACATGTATACCCTTGATTAAAGATTATGTCTCCTCTATGTGGGAAAGTCACTTTAACTCAGTGGTTTACTTAAGAATGGACAAAAATGGAGGTAGGAAGAGGATACCAACCTAGTCAGCCAGATCAATCAAACCAACCCTAGTCATCAATCTGATGATTGATGTAGCCAGATTACACTTACTGCTATTCTGCTAAATGGATGCATTATTAAACTAACCACTAATGAATTATCACTATACCAACAGACTCATGCACCTGTCAGCCATTATTAGAAATGATTGTATTTACAGTAGAAGGTTATTTAAAAAGAGACTCACAACTGGTCAAGTATAAAGAATCAGAGATGTAATGTTCAGCCCCATGTGGGCAATCTTATTCACATCTCCTTTGTTCAAAGCTCAGGGATTAGGAAGAGAAGGTAGAGCATGTATGAGAAACAAAGGTAATGAATGAATGTGTACGAGGACACACTGTCTTCTGGGCAGCAAGGCATCTGAACATAAGAACTCACAATGCTTGTGACAGGATGCACCAGAGCGAGCTCAAGCCACCCAAATCCCGTTTTAGAGAGGGAAGGTAGGCGTGAAGTCTCACCCCAGCTTAGGAGCTTTTGGCAACGGTTAGCTTCTAGAGAGCTGACCATATTTCAAAGCAAGGTCTCATATCTAACAATACATGAGCAACCCAGATGGGACTAGGTAGGTTTAAAACTGGTTCAGAGAAACTCGCAAAATGTAACATTCTTTTATAAGAATATTTATGATCTTTAAAATAAATTTAGTAAGTTAAAATAAAGGACAAAACTTGGGTAAGGAAAAGAAATGATGAATCTTAGGGGAAACTGAAAGACATAGGCTAATATTATCAAAACACATCCGACAAAATTACAAAGTAAGTAATAAATATTTTAAAAATAAAGTAAAATACAAAGTTCAAACTTGAATTTTCATGAAGCTTTAAATACTGCAAGCAGAGGTAACTACAATTAGGACAATATTTTCTTATGCGGTAGGGATCTTAAAGGCCTTATTCATTGAAATAATCACTTGTATAAGGGCATGTAATTTATGTATGTAGTACAAAAATTACTTAAACCTTTCTTTGTTACTCAAAATAAAAACATTAAATAAAACCACTGCAAGTGTATGCTCCAATGTAGATGAAATGGGCTGGGAAACTCAGAAGAAATACAGAGAGCCATGTCTGGATCCTCTAGCTGTCCCAGAGTAACCTCATATGGCCTTCAAGTATGAGCAGAGCATATAAGAAGCTACTTAGAGTTGAGAGGTGAAGCTAGTATAGTCAAAGATGTTTGCTTACATGACATAAATGGGAAAACAAAAGGCAAATGAGTAAAGTAAATCCACACTACACAGACTAAGCCCTAAGCCACAACAGTGAGAAGATAACATGCATGCCTAACGGCATCATATGTAATTCATCTGTGCCCTGTCTGGACAAGTGCCCAACAAAAGCAGGGCTACCCAGAAATGTCCTTGTCCAAAGAAAAGACAGGGATAATGTATGAAGCAGAGATTGAAGGAAGGGCCATCCAGGGACCGCCCCACCAAGGGATCCATCCTATCAACAGACACCAAACCCCAACACTGTTGATGTTGCCAAGAGGTGCTTGCTGACAGGAACCTGGTGTGGATGTCCCTTGGCAGGTTCTAACCAGTGCAGACGTGGATGCATGGAGTCAACCATGAGACTGAGCTCAGGGACCCCGGTTGGGGAGCTGCTGGGAAGACTGGAGGAGCAGAGGATGATCGCAACCCTGTAGGAGGAACAATGTCAGCTGGTCAGACCACCCAGTGCTCCCAGGGACTAGATCACCAACCAAGGAGTGTACAGTGAGGGATCCATGGCTTCAGATACATAGGTAGCAGAGAATGGCCATGTCTGACATCAATGGAGGGGAGGCTCTTGGTCCTGTGGAGTTTTGATGCCTCAACGTTGGGAGATGCTGGAGGGGTGGGGCGGGAGAGGGTGGTTGGGTAAGCACCCTCATAGAGGCATAGGAGGGAGAGGATGAATGTGGAATGGAGGGGGTTGTGAGAGGTAACCTGGAAATGGGATATAATTTAAGATAAAAATGAATAAAATGGTTAATAAAAAGAAAAGAAAAAAAGCACGGGTACCACAGAATAATCCTTTACCCACAGTATTAAAATTTCTGTTTTTATACTAAAGTATTGAGATGTGTCTTAGTCAGTGTTCTATTGCTATGTAGAGACACCATGACCACATCAAAAGGAAGTATTTAGTTGGGGCTTTCTTGTGGTGTTAGAGGTTTAGTCAATTATCATCATGGTGAAGGGCGTGGTGACATGAAGACAGACATAGTGATGTAAACATAGCTCTGAGCAGCAGGAAGAGAGAGCCACTGGGCCTGGCTTAGCATTTTGAAAGCTCAGATCCTACCATCAGTGATAAGCTTCCTCCACAAGAGGCCATCCCTATTCCAATAAGGCCACATTTCCTAATCCTTCTCAAGAGGTGCCACTACCTGATGACCAAGGATTCAGATAAATGGGTGCCATTCTTATTAAGTAACTTCTCCTAGCTAGTGGGACAGATATATAACCTCAGTTACTTGGGGGACTAAAGTTTTAGCACCACACGTATAAAGCCTGGTTTGGCTACAGAAATGAATTCAATGAATTCAAGGTAAATTTGGGCAATATAGTGAAGACCCTTTTCGAACTAAGAATTTAAGTGCCAGGTTTTTTTTTTCTCCAGAGCTTTCAGGTGTACTTTTAAACTGCTGATATGAAACTTTCTAACTTCTTTATGGAGGCACTTAGTGCTATGAACTTTCTTCTTATCACTGCTTTCACTGTGTCCTATAAGTCTGGGTATGTTATGCCTTCATTTTCATGGAACACTAGAAAGTCTTTAATTTCTTTCTTATTTCTTCCCTGAGCCAGAGATCATTGACTAGAAAGTTGTTCAATTTCTAAGAGTGTGTAAGCATTTCTGGCATTGGTCCCTGGATGTTGCTGCTGTAGTAGGTGTTGGGAGGGAGGTGAACCTTGATGGTCCTGGTGTGGCCAGAATCTTCAGGATGTGCAGGTCTGTATGGTTCAGGAGCTAAGCATCTGATGAATGTGGGCAGAGAGGTAGCAGGAGAATGGATGTTTCTGCCTGCTTGCTCAAGAGGACTCAGCAAGCAGGGAAGAAGAAAAGAGGAAGGGAAGCTTACCCATATGGTTCAGGCTTAATGGGTCTGACAAAGGTGGGAAGAGAGGTGGTAGAAAATGGAGGTCCCCCTGGGATAGCAGGCTGGTCAGGGCTGCTGAGTTTGCTCCAGAGGTCAAACTAAGATTTTGATAGAGGCCTGGAAACACATCTCATCAAAAGAATACTCACTAAACATTTATGAGGCTTTAAATCCAAACTTTAGTACTGAAAAAGAAAGAACAGGAGAGGAGGAAAAGAAGAATGGAAGAAAAGGGGGGTGGGAAGGAAGAATAGGAGAGAAAAAAATAAAATTTCAGGCACTCAAGTAATTTGCAACACAAATTTAGATAAGGCTTTAGTTACATTTATATTCTCACTAAAAACATGTCATTCCAATGAATCCTAGAAACCAAAACTGTAAGATAACTTAACTCACTAAATGAAATCTATCCCCTTGCTGTTGCAAGGGTTACCACGAGGCAAGTACAAATGACTATGAATGTGTTCAGTCAATATTGATTAAATTAATTTTTCTAAAATTCATAATACATGTGAATGAAATTCTGACATGGGGAAAAAAATACCCCAAAGGCTCATTATTTCTCAAGCAGCACAAGACTAACTCAATTGTATCCTAAAAGGCTCTCCCGCTGCTTGGACATTTCATTGACTTTTCTTAAAGTTATAGCTTCATTTACAGTAAGTGACCACTTGCCTTTCCCACAACTTAGTGTGTACTTAAGGGAAGTTGTCATAGGAAGTAAAACAATGCACTGCTCTGCAGAGATTCATTCCAAAGCATTAATGAGTAAAACAAGCTGCTAACTTAATAGTGCTCTAAACCACAATTTGTTCTGTCTTCTCCAAAGCCTTCTGCAAGCTCAAATGTGGCTCTTCCGTTATAACCCTTTCATTTAACTAGAAAGGAAGGTGCAGCTATAACAGGATGCATTGTTTAGTACAAGATAAATCATGAACCATCTGTGCTCCTTCGTTTAGTACAGGTGAATTGTTAGGATTTTGATACTTGATTGTTCAAATGTGCATATTTCAGTTTCTTTTATTATAGATTATATATGCTAATCACATAGCATTGTTATATTCATTTTTCAGCCAAGTAGATCACTAGGATTTTTTCTAACATCTTGATTTCATTTTGCCTTATAGCTTTGGATGGCTCTGTATTTTCTAAGAGGATAGATTTATAATTTTCTTAATGGTTTTCATGAATATCTAGTAAATACACACACACACACACACACACATGCACACATACATATGAGATATGTTTAGACATTTATTGCCTCTTTTCTCTTTTCACTGTGGAAGTCTAGTTATTATTTGGTAAAGAATATACATATATATATATATATGTGTGTGTGTGTGTGTGTGTGTGTGTATAAGTATATATATATGTGTATATATATATATAGTGCTTTTTCTTAGACTTCATTTTGTTACTAGAAAAATTTCACTCATTACTTATCAAAATATCTCTCATTCATAGAAAAAGTCCCCAATCCCATCTGAACTCTGATTCCTTTATCTCTTTCTATATATTCTTTGGACTACTTTTTTCTCACCATATGGTCTGATGTAAAGGGCTTTCTACTACTTTGTGTCAACTTCAAGTGAAAGTGATTCTAGAAATTAAACCTTTTCCAGTAACTCTGTATACCTTCGGTTTAGATTAGACTCCCACATTCTGTGCTTCTGTTTTTACTTCTGTTTCCAAGATCAACACACAACACACACTTTTGTTTGTTTCTTTGTTGAACTATGAATTTGTTCAGAATCTAATCCATTCACTAGGGCACTACTCTGTACCACTGCATTCATAATAGTCATCTCAAGACCATCTTTTGCATTATTAATTTCTAAGTAAGGATCATGTCTTCAATATTTTTACATTCCCTCAAAAATAACTGTTAATGTAAGGTTTGAAAGTGATAAAAATCTGTCTTTAAATATAAAAATAGCATTATAGATAGATTAACTTGTTATCCAAGGAAATGTAGTAGAAATGTTCAAGGTCACTTAAAATGCTTTTTAATTTTTTTGAAATTAAAATGCAGTTACATCATTTTCCTTTTTCTCTGCTCTTCCACCAATATCTATTTTGTTCTCTCTCAAGAAACAAGGTCACTTTTAAGATGGGAAGTATAAATATAAATTTCAAGTATCTCATCAGAAAACCACACTGGGAAATGATACAGTAAACCTTGAGGGACCATAAATCACTTGAGGTCAGGCAAGACCATCCCAAGGCTGGTAGAATAATATCAGATAATAATGTTTCTTTCATTTTGTAAAATATTGAGAATGTTATGCTTTTCTAATACTTAGCAGAACACAGAGACAGGGACGGGGAAGAGCAGGGATGAGCATCGCAGTGTGACAATGTCCAGCATGCAAGTTCAACCTTCATAGAAATCTATAAAAGCCTAGTATTCATTATTCAAGACACTCTATCAGTGAAGAGGTGAACCCCATGTTTGCCTGGAATTCTTTATATTTTCCTTAACCTTGGACAGCTTTTTCATTTAAGCCTTCATCCTAATCACAAGATGTGTCAGTAGCCCTAGTGAGCAGCCTCCTCATTCAACATTGGGATTTTTGTGTCTTTTTATTTAAAAGTTCGCCTCATTTTTGTTAAACAAACTCTCAGGAATATTATGACAGGTTCCTATTTTTGGGCTATCTGATATAAGATGCATTTATAGAAGAAAACTGAATGCAAGATAACCTAAATTCTTGAGATTAAACTACAACCCATTTTGCCTTAATTGTCCTGAAGTTTACTAAAATGTTGAGCAAGAATTCATAACACCAGAGCCACTGAAACACTTGCTGTTCCTTGTTATCTGTGTAAACATTCACCTAAGGATTTATGGTTAGTCCATCTTAAATAATTCATTAGATTCCCCCAAAAAGCAATGACCCTGAAAAGTTAAGGTGTTGCTTCTGCATGAGTTTAAATTCCATTTCCAGGCTCCATTCTCTGTTGAACTTTTTTTCTAGTGTGTTTTTAAGATTAATATGCTTGTCTTCCGTTACTGTGACAAAAAGTTTGGCAAAAATCGACTTAGAAGAAAAGGAAGTTTATTGGCTTACTGAATTGCATCTTTCAATCCAAAGCTGTCTGGTTGCATTGTTTCTAGGTTTGTGGTAAGGCAGTGAGTATATCATGAGGCAAAGATGACTTCATGGCTGCCTGGCATGAGAGGAGATTGAGGGAGAAAGAGGGGCAAGGAGGTAAGGAGGCAGGGAGGGAGGGAGAGAAAGAATGAACAGAAGACAAATTTCTACTCATCCTTGGCATATTCTCAGTGACCTGCTCCTGAGGTTTCTATCCTCTCCCAATAGCTCACTTGAGTTATGAATTCGTGAACTGATTGATCAGTGATGAAGTAAGAGTTCTCATGATCCAAACCCTTCCCAAAGGCCTCACTTCTGACTGCAGCTAGTAAAAAAATCAAGGCTTTAATGTTAATCCTTCTTAGGTATGATTGTGGTTTATATCTTTGAAATATTCTTAAGATAGTATAGAAGGCTTGGTCCCCTGACGGTTGTGCTAATTGTGAGGTGACTAGTTTGAGATGACCCTACTTCATGTACTAATCTATGACTCAGTTTGAGGATGAATGTGCTGTCTGGAGGTGGGGCATGCTGTTGAATGATATGTTATATCCTTGGATCCATGTTCCCTTGCTCTTTCTTCTTCCTGTTCCCAGGAGGTAAGCAGTTGTGTTTGATCACATACTCCCTACTGTGATAGTTCTTCTTCCTATTGGCCCAGAAGCAGCAGAACTGAGCAACCATGGGTTGAAAGCATGGATTGAAACCCTGAAACAAAATAAAGCTTTTCTACTTTAAGCTGCTTTGCATAGGTATTACATCATAACAACTGAAAAGTGACCAACACAGGAACATTTCAAATACAAACCACAACAACAAACACACTTACTTTTAGCAATAATACCTTCTTTTGGCTACCAGAGATAGATATGAACAATATTGATTATCTACTACTTGCAAGTAAATGTTATTGTTTTGTTATTGGCACTGAAGAAAGAACATTAGGTGAACTGGATACAAATTGCTTAACTGAAATTCTTGCTCTGTTAAGGTACACTGATAATTACTTTCCGATTTAACACTTATTCCTGTGAATAGGTAGTATTATTATTTTAATTTATATAAAAATATATTGAATAAATCTGAGTTCTCATGTTTTATAAGCTGTGACACTTTTACAAATTATTTTAAGGATATAATGTAAATGTGAGGTGACCTAAGACTCCTCAGTTCATGACAATTATCATATGAATTATATATGAATAAGGCCAGTTACCCTGTTTTGCTAAAAAAAAATCATGTTTCTCCTCTTCTTCTTTCCTCCTCTGCCTTCTCTTCCTTCTCCTCCTCCCCCTCTTCTCTATCTTCTTCTTCCTCTCTTCCTCTTCTTCTTTCTCTTACTCTTCCTTTTAATTCTTCATTTTAACATCTTAGATAATTTGTTTTCAGGAGAATGAGATTTGGAAATAGAAAGATTCATTTATGAGCTGAACATCCTGAATGGATATTGTAGACATGTTACTTTTTGGCCATTTCTTTCTCCTCTTACATCTCTCCATGTTCATTTCCTCTTTTATACAGGATGATAACAGGTCATGCCCACACAAGAGTTGGTTAAATCAGCACTGTTTCAAGCCAAGCTTCATGAAAGTCTTAGCACAATGCCAAACTGTATTAGTCATAAGATCTGAACAACAGTACAAACTCTCTTTTCATGTATTTTAATCAAAAGTTTTTACATATATTCACAATGACGTCTAAAACCCAGAAATGATCACTATGTGACTTAGTCATCAAGCTACTTGGCTCTGTGTTTAAATCTGTTTTAAGTCTGTATTACTTATGAGTACCTACAACAGAGTTCTGCTTTAAGTCTGTATTACTTATGAGTACCTACAACAGAGTTCTGTTTCTTCCTCCTACCTTCTCTCCTTTCCCTTCTTTTCCCAATTATCTGTGTCACTAATAGATCCCACTTCTGTGCATCCATAGATTCAAGAGTTTCACTCTTGCTTGCCTTAGAGCCATAAAATATTTTTTAAAATATTTATTTTTTAAAGATTTATTTATTTATTTTATGCATATGAGTACACACTGTAGCCATACAGATAGTTGTGAACCTTCATCTGGTTATTGGGAATTGACTTTCAGGACCTGTGCTGGCTCCAATCAACCCTGCTTGTTCCAGTCAGCCTCACTTGCTCTGGTAGACCCCGCTTGCTCAGTCCCTGCTTGCTCCGGCCTAAAGATTTATTTATTATTATAAAGAAGTACACTTTAGCTGTCTTCAGACACACCAGAAGAGGGCGTCAGATCTCATTACAGGTGGTTGTGAAGCCATCATGTGGTTACTGGGATTTGAACTTAAGACCTTTGGAAGAGCAGTCAGTGCTTTTACCCGTTGAGCCATCTCACTAGCCCCGACATAAAATATTTTAAAATAATTAACATTTTCTTAAAAGATTTTTTAGAATCATTCAAGAAGTCTGGTGCTTTAAAAGTTGGATAAGGAATTAGTGTCTAGAAACAGATTCCAATATGGCAGTCATTGCCTTCATTGGGTCTTTGTGCATAAAAAAGTGGATAGTGCTACATATGAAATGTTTTTAGACATATTGGGTTATAGTAAATTAAGTCCATTTATTTATTTTATTTATTTCGTTATATATATTTTATAATATATATGCATGTCAATTTGATATGAAGACAGTGTCTGATTTAGGTGATGCATAGTGTTTAACTTTTCCTACAAAATTGTAGGTATATATTTAAGGATTAAACAATACATAACATTTATTTTTACATACAATTTCAGTCATCTGATATGTGACCAAAATGTACTCTGAAAGTCAGTATCTTCAACAAATGGCTCTGAGAAATCTGTATTTTGATATGCAAAAGAATGTTATAATTGCAATGAAAGAACAGGAGAATATAATAGAATAAATATAATATAATATAGTATAATATAATGTAAACACAAGGTAAATTATCCCTTAAAACATACTATGAAGGATATCATGTATGTCTTGGTTAATATTTACCCAAAAGAAGTATAATTCTTGTGTTTTGTGACTAGGAACATCACCAAAAAATACAGAATATAAAATCTGAGTACATTACTTTTCTTGTTACTGAATATAAATCCTCCTGGAATATAATCTATAAAACTTCAGCTTACCATAATTTTTTTCAAAAGTGAAGGATTCTGTTTTATTACTACTTATACAAAAAGAGACAGATTGCTTATGTCCCAAATGGGCAAATTTTATTTTATTTTTTTTTTATTGCTTTGTTTGTTCCAGGTAAAGTCTAAGAATATTTGGCATGCAATAGAAAAGGGGATTTATGTGAGATCATTTTTATGATAGGTTTGATCAAATCCCACTGACTTAGAGTTTCTATGGCTATGAAGAGACACCATGATCACAGCATCTCTTATAAAGGGGAACATTTAATTGGGTCTAGCTTACGAGGCAGAGATTTAGTCCCTTATCATGGCAGCAAGCACAGAAGCACTCAGGCAAACATTGTACTGGAGAGGTAGGTGAGAGCTCTACATCTGGATTGGTAGCGACAGAGAGAGAGAGAGAGAGAGAGAGAGAGAGAGAGACAGAGACAGAGACAGAGACAGAGACAGAGACAGAGAGACAGAGAGAGACAGAGAGAGAGAGAGAGAGAGAGAGAGAGAGAGAGAGAGAGAGAGAGAAGGCTGGGTCCAGATAGATTGAGCTTCTGAAACTGAAAGCCCATACCCAGTGACATACTGCCTCCAACAAGGCTACACCTTCACCATCAAGGCCATATCTCTTAACAGTACCACTCGCTATGAGCCTATAGGGGCCGTTTACATTTAAACCTCTGTAGTCCATTTATAAGTAGAACTTTTACACATCCAGTCCATGTTGCCTCCTGTGACATATTTGACACCATTAAGCTGTGCTGAATTAGTTGAATCTCTAGATCTTGTACTTGGGATTCTTTGTTGATTTGTTCTCCTTTTTGTGTTCATATTTTTTTGGTACAATATCAGGAAATAACTATGGCCTTCAATATGCAAGACAAGCACTCTGCCAATTGAGCTATATTATACTTATAAAATTGATATTTTGAGATAAGGTCTCATCTAGTGGTTTTGAACTCACTAGGTAGCACAGGATGCCCTTGAATTTACCTCAGCCTCCCAAATACTTAAAATAGCTAGCCATGCTTAATTCTCTTTTCACTTCTAAAAGATAAAAAGAAAACTTTTAAAATGACTTTTGTCACAAGTAGAATGGTATAATGAGCATTTCTTCAATTTTTTCTGGAAGCTTTTGTACTTGGTACCAGGTTGTTTCTCTCACTGGGGAACACTGAAACCTGTATTAATCTACAAGGTTTTGAAAAATATTCCTGAAACTGGAAGTTTGACTATTTGTGAGTGGTAATGTTCTCCTAAAGTTGATGCATGTTTTAATATCGACCTCATCAGATAGACCAATGATTTAGAATCAAATGTTAGATGTATTTGAAAGAAACTTTGAATTAGTTATGAAGATGACCACATCCCAAATGGGACTGCTCCATTACCACAGAGCTCAGGTGCCCTGGGTGGTTATAAAACAAGTGTAAATAAGATGCTGCTCCACAAAGGAAGCTCTGATGTAGAGACTCTGTGTCCCACAAAAATCACATTCTTGGTTCTGTCTAGGACTTTTTCTTCTTTCCATTTATAATCAACTGAGCATGAGCTTGATTTATTCTAGTTTTCTATGTGAAAATCTGATGCTGGTGTAGTACACACAGCAGATTAAACAGAAAAATTAATTATCCTGTCTAATCCATAACCCTTTGTTGGCTTCCTAGCCTAAGGCCAACATAATATATGACTCTGTGCTTGGACATGTGTGAATGGATTTTTCCTAAAGGAGTTCACAGTTGTTTGAGGCCTAGAGTTCCTGTTTATCCAAATGGCTCCATGCTGTAGCTCACCTCTCAACTGATCAGAAGACTTCCAAAAGGAAAAACAACAGGAACAAAAATGGCAAATGGCTACACACATAAATGACAAAGGAGGCTTCGGTACTTACAACATTCATTCCAACAGACGCCAGATATTGGAGTAAACTCATTTGGAATTAATCTTCCAGGAGCTATTACAGATCTATTTGCAACAGTACAGACTATCAGGTCAAACTGAACTTTATGTCCTGTTTTCACTTCTTCAATAGTGATCTCAAACTTGTTATTGACCTAATCTTAAACTTACCTCTGACTTTAAATCCATGTCCTTGTTGTTCTTATCTTTCACAGTTGTAAAGATCAAAAAGCATAGTCCTTATTATTTCCTGGTTTTAGTAGAGTATCTGACGCATAGCAAGTGATTATTACATGAACAGTTACATTGGTTCTTAAGTACTTTGCCCTCATGGTCCTTAGGAAACAAAAGACACCCAGCTACATCACTGTACTGCCAATCAGGGATTTTCCCTCACATGTAACACATACTTGCTCTGGAGTCTTATTACAGGAATTGCCTTTTGAAAGAATTTCTATTGCCTATAAAGTTTGTCACACTTCAACTTTTACCTTGATTCATGTTCAGTAAAAATAAATGGGGATTAAATAATCCTAAATTCAGATAGTTATAAGCTTATTGCTATGGAAGAGAACTCACACTGATTAGAATGTCATGAAAGATTGTCTTCTGAAAGCATAAACGCATTAATAATAAACATATTAAGCATAAAGCATTAACTTTGATATCATTAAGTATCACCAAGCCTGGTGGTGTGGCTCAGTGGTAGAGTACTTTCCTAGCATATTTGAGATTTTGGTTCTATCCCCATGTGGCAAAACTTACTAAGTACCCATATCCCACAGTTCTGTGTGACTATATGATATTATTTACGTTTATGTGAGCTAAAATTAATGTGTCCCTAAATGTCGGACATGTAATGATTTTCTTCTTAATCTAGGTGTATTTTCAAGTACAACAAAAGTATTAAAGATCTTTTTTTTAATTAGATATTTTCTTTATTTACACTTCAAATGATATCTCCTTTCCTGATTTCCCCTCTGGAAAAACAAACAAACAAACAACAAAAAACAAAACCCTGTTCCCTTCCCCCTCCCCCTGCTCACCAATCCACCCTCTCCGACTTCCTGGCCCTGGCATTGCCCTACACGGGGGCATAGAACCTTCACAGGACCAAGGGCCTCTCCTCCCATTGATGACCAATGAGGCCATCCTCTGCTATACATATGCAGCTGGAGCCATTATTCCCACCATGTGTACTCTTTGGTTTGTGGTTTAGTCCCTGGGAGCTCTGAGGGTACTAATTAGTTCATATTGTTGTTCGTTCTGAGATTCAGCTCCTTGGGTCCTTTCTCCAGCTTCTTCATTGGGGACCACAGCCATCTATTGGTATTAAAGATCTTAAAATATTTGGGGTGCACTCCCTGAATCTCTGACATGCTCACTAGTTTCTTTTTGCTTCTTTTCGATGTAATGGCAATTATTATATAATTATTTTTGTAATCTAATGGGAAAAGGTACTGTAAGGAGTCCTTTTGTAGAATAGGGTTTTACCAGGCTAACTTGCTCTAAAGCTGCTTGAGAAGAGTTTTGGAATAATCTAAGATTACCATGACTAATTTGACTATCTAGTGTAACAGATAGTTTACAATACACATGTACATTTGCACACACTGAACACACGTGGCCGGCCTTGCTTTAAGAATACTATCATTATGTGACTACTTCTTCAGGTGAATTCTTTGCCACCTATCTTTTTATCATCACAACTAATTCAATCTCAAAGTGTTTAGAATGAAACTATTACCCCAATTCAAAATTTTCCAGTTTAATGTTTTTTCAGCTAGAACATATTTTTTTTCACTATAAATATGGTAGGTAGGAAGATGATACTAGAAACATACTATGTTTGGATGACTTCTTACCCGATATTCTAATGCAAAATCTTTCAGTCAACCAAGGTAACCTTCTGGGGCCCCATTAGCATGCTGTCCCTCGGGGCCATACATTGCCTGTTAGCTTTCAAATGTGCCAGTAATACTTAGATTTCAAATCCATGTTTCCACAACTTCATCTCCTAACAGGGTTTTAATATTAAGGCCAACAGTTGCTATAGCAATAGAAAAATGACTTGATCCTCTTCAGAGTCTCCTTATGGAGCAACTACCCCTGCTCAAGGAGTTCAATGAGGAACCTTTGCCATTTCCTGAGACAGTCAGTTACGGGATACTTTGAAGGAGGAGAGTGAAAAACAGTAAACAACAATGACATCTGCTTATGGCTCTTTCCAGATATTATTATCCCCACCCCTAGAGTTGAAAACAAACGTGAGAAATTGTAAAAACCTGGGTCACACAATGAGTAGCTCTCTGTCTCTCAGAGAAGGGGAAATGATGTCATCTACATCAGCAACACAATTTTGTTTTCAATTCCAGATGCTCATTTCAGATGCTGTTAGGGGAGTGTGTGGCATAGTAGCATTCAAGACTGGATTTTAGACGTGCAGTCTCTCTGCCTGAAAAGGAGTGGGGGGGTGATATTATATTTTGAGGACTGGAAAAATAGTATATAAGCTGGTTGTGTGGAAAATATCTGTTGCCAAAGATCCTGAAAAACAAGTTCAGCTAGAGAGGCAAGCCTTAGTCTAGATGTCAGTATCACATCCCTGACTCAGATGAACATCAGGATGCCACTGAACTTGAAGAGATAGAGCAGGGCCACAAGGATGATACTAATCTGAGAAATTTCCAAGTCACTTAGTTGGCTATAACCTGGTCTTCCAGCCCATGTAATGCTGCCCCCAAAGAGCACAGAAACCAAGCAGGACAAATAGCAAGCCAGTGGTGGAAAAATTCAGTTGTTTGGTCTTGACATAAATGTGAGAAATAGCCATGTTTTAAAGGAATGATAGCACATGCCTGCCTCCTTGATCCTCTAGCAGTTCTTCAAACATTCACTGGTCGCTTGGTCACCCTATATAGGTCAAGGGCCAGCATGAAAACTTTTAGGACACAGAGGCACAGACCTCCTTGTCTGGACTCCATCTGCCAGCATTGCTTTTAACTACTTTCTGCATCTTCTGTGTTCAATTCTTGATTTCATATATATACATATATATGTATATATATATATGCATGTATCACATATTTATATAAATATATATTCATATATATAAAACCAAACCAAAGATCAAACATATAATATATACATATATACTATATATAATGTATACACACACACACACCCGTGATATATACTGGGGTAATAATAAAGGTGTACATTTTATGGAATGTTTTGAATCCAATTAGTTGACATAAATTGGTGTCTCCCCCACTAAAAATTTATACACGCACATCAAGGAGATATAGTTATTTATATCAATCTCTATCTATACACACATACATGTATTTGTGTGTATATATAATGTTTTTGGTGGGGAACACACAAATCTATTTCATCTAATTAGATTCCAAACACGGTTATTAATACTCCATTGGATGTGTATGCTGAGTACCCTGACTCTAACTTCACCTTTGAACTGGGGAGCCAGAAGACACCTGTGCCTCCTTTCTCCACAGTGCCCCATTCTGTGCTGGGCCACATTATTTGACACCACTACTGACACCACCACTCGTCTTTGCTCCTGATCTCTGTGACTCATTGCTGCTCCCTACAGATTCATCTGGCTCCCTTCCTGAGGAAGACACACAGTGTGGACTGAGAACCAGGCTACACTCCAGCCACACGGAGGGCTTCTGGTGGCAACAACTTTGACCAAGAAGTTGAGCAGAGAGATCCTATTTGTTTGGTAGATGGTTTCCTAAGGCCATCACTGGAAACAGGATCTGAGTGCCAGTGTTTATTAATGTGGTCCTTCCTAGAAGAGCACATGGGACATG
>JADRCC010570345.1:0-15219 GCA_019843855.1 Hylomyscus alleni | reverse complement strand
TGGCACCACAGTTTGAAGATTCATCCATGTTTTAATTTGCATGGACCTCAGTCTTGTTAAAGTCTGAGTATATTTTCCTGACCTGTTTAGTCTGAGTGGCACTTGCACTACATCATTCCAAAAGACATTCAAAGCAATACTATGGAGGCGTTCATATGGCTAAGGACTGAGTATTCATGACATCAGCATGCCAATAACATGTGGCCCTGCAGCTTCATTTAAGCCCTTTGCTGACCAGAGCCTCGGTGGACAACCTTACCACAGTCCCTAGTTAGAAGCAGCTAGCTAGTCCATTAGCCCCTGCCCAGCATGCACACTGGGATGGCAGGTGCTGCTGTTAACAGTTCAGTTGCTAGGGTTGAAGGGCATCTATCATTGCTGACACTGAGTACATACAATACTAGTAGGCTTTGTTTAAAGGGTTGAATGGCTATGCTGGAGTTCTCATGGGTTCTGAGAACACATGTGGCTGTGATACTTGGCATGTAGAAGGCACTTCACTCTTGTTGCTGTATTGCTGACTCTCCCTCCCCTCATATTTTAAAGCTCCTTTCCTTGCTAAATAGGTATTTTTCCAATATTATCTAAAATGTTCACATTGGTAGGATGGGTCTGATAGGTTGATTTGATTTTGGTTTAGGGGACCTGGTTTTTCTGTGTAGTCCTGGCTGTCCTGGAACTCACAGAGATCTACCTGCCTCTGGCCTCCTAAGTGCTGGGATTAAAGGCATGTGTCATCATCACTTCCCAGTGGGTCTGACATTTTTATAATTCAGTTGGAAATAAAGACCATGTCTTGTGCAGGACATGAACTAGACAATCAGACCCAGCTTGCCAGAACGCAGATCAGTTGTCTGCCATGTTCCAGGAAGCTCACCATGTGGGATGATCTAATGCAGCACTAATGATGTAAGGGGTTCAAGACGGGAGATACAGATTTTAATTCCTACCCAGCAAACCCAAACTAAACAAACCCATTTGCTGCTGAGTGAAATACCTTCCTGAGGCTGTTGACTCATATAAGCTGACACTGCCTCCAAAACACACACTTATGTCAAGAGTCTACAGACTGATTAGAATTTCTGATTGTAGAGAGTTGAAATGTTAGAGACCAAGACTATCTTTAACATCCTTAATGGTCATTATCACCCCCCTCTCTGGCCTAATATCCTCTAATTAGTAGGTAAAACCTTGGAATATGTTCTTAGCAGCCAAAAGCTAAAATGTCAGTGAAGTCTATAAGAATTGCCTGTCTGGTGTCCTTACTAATGTACTTGGGATATGCATTACTTAAAAAAAAAGCAACAAAAACTCCCACCTATTACTTATGAATGGGTGTGTGTCTGTGTGTATGCACATGTCACAGCATACATGTGGAAGTCAGAGGACAATCTTTAGGGAATCAGTTCTTGCCTTCTGCCTTGTTGAAGCAAGGCTTCTGTTCTGTTGCTACCCTGCCTTCTTTACCTTGAAATAGCTAGCCCACAAGTATCTCTCATCTCTGCCTTCCACCTCACTATAGAAATGCTGGAATGCCAGATACATACCACTACATCCAGCTCTTTTTGTGGACTCTAGTACTCAAATTCAAGTTAACAAGCTTGCATAACTAGTGCACTACTCCCTGAGCCATTTCTGCAGCTCCTGCACTGTGTATAACATTCTATTCTATGGCTGTAAGTCCATGCAACCACTTTCAGGGAAGGACATGTCAGAGCAACTCAAATCCATTTAACGTCTCACAGTACTCTTGGAACAAGAGCTCAAATTGACAGCACTGGTGCCCAGAACAGGGTTCCCTGATGGTCCTGGGAGTGACAAGACCATACCACTTTCCCACATGCCAACTGGAGACCTTTGCTATGACAGCAGTTTCTGCAGCATATCTGCAGGCAAGCTGAGTTGAAGCACCCTGTACCACCATCCTAGCTTTGTGACATAAGGACTTTTCCACCTCTGAATCTGTTTCATGTACAGGGCCTGGAATACACAGCATTTTAGGTATGTCTGCCAATTCCCTAACCAAGGCAGGGCTTCAGCCGGAGGCTGTTCCTTCTTTGCTTCTCACCTGAAAGGGTACCTTTTAGAACACTCTCATAGCACTCTCAAAAAGCCTTGGCTCTTTGTTTCTTCTCCTTAGTGTCCAGCTTTTCAAGTGTTTTTGCCTGCCATCTTATAAAATAGGAATATCTATGAGAATCTCTAGGTATAAAGGGGGAAATTGTGAAAAAATGAAATCAGATGAATAAGAAAATGCTTTTGGATGAGAAAGAACTTTGGATGACAGTTTGTCCTACAAGTAAAGATTGTCGAAAAGATTGGGTAAATGAGAAAGGATCAGAGGTGTTTGGCAAGAAGGCTTGTGAAACATGTCACTTAACTAAACATACATGATTAAGCTCACTCACCGCAATTACAGCTTATCACAACTGTTGTAGGCCAAAATATAACATGCTAGTTTCAAACTGAAACCTGAGTCTCCATTATAAGAAGTCTACAGTTTCAAAAACTAGTCATAAGAACAAGTATTTTGTTTTAGCCCTTCACAAAATGAGCTATTTGAATTGGCTAATTAAGCTTTATCCAAATGCCTCTAGTACCAAGATATACAAATATAATGCTAATTTGTAGCTTTACCATTGGGCTTAAGTCTCCCCTCAGAAGCCACCTGTGAGAAATGATAACTCCAGCATTGGGGAGCTTTGCAATGACCACAGAATGCATTTGACAGACAAGTAACTAAAACTATTTGTAAAAGTGACCTTATGCCTTCTACTTCTAATAATCTGGATTGACTAAAAACCAGCAGTTGTGAGTCACTCAAGTTCCTGGCTTCTTTCACTCAAAACATTCTTTTAAATGTAGTATCTACTCAGTTTGAAAAAGCAGCTTCTTGTAACTACTGGGCAACCTGTGAGAATGGAGAAAGGATGGGATGAATGCTATTGTAAGGGAATTTCAAAAATAATTAAAATTTAGAGTCAGCTAATCTTTCAGGAGCTCATGGGAGATGATAACCTGAATGAATGAAAGCTAAGAACAGGTGATCTCACTTACTGAGAAAAGATACAGCAGACTCCAGTCAGCCTTGAAGAAAAGGGCACCTTCAGGAATTTCTTAGCAGCTTTGGGAGTGAATTGTGGACTCGCATTTCGCACCTGAATGAATGACACTCTCAAGCCAGGGCATAGCCATGTAGAGTAAATAGATGTTCTCTTTACTCTCGTCTGAGATCCCCAAGTAATAAAACTCAAAACTGTCCTAAGAACATCCCTTCTCTCACTCTTAGGTCAAATATTTACATTTTATACTTCAGAGCTTTAAAAAATTGTCTTAAGGGATATGTAATTACTTTTGATATAATTTTTATTATTTTGTGTGTGTGTGTGTGTGTGTGTGTGTGTGTGTGTGTGTGTGTGTATGATGTTATGTAAGTCAAGAGCCAAAACTCTCTTGGGCTGTATCTAGGCTCCTTCACAGCCAACTTACCATATACCTCTGTATCGGACTTTTGACCAATAAAATCTTTAGAATAGCAAACCATTCACTAGCTTCCACCAACACAAAAACTCTGAGTGTCCTAGAAGGAACTGAAAACCTGCCAGAAATGGCTAGTAACTCATTTAGTCATTACTTACATTTCTGACTCCCATTCTTAACACCTTTCATCTCTGGGATAGTTACTTTATGTCTACAGAATGGCCTATTGGCAAAAGAGAGTTCATTCATTAATTCCAAAAAGGTCTCTTGTGGGCTCATAGAAGATCAACTTCAATTCTAAGCACCCACCATCAGGTAGCTCACAACTGCTAGTGGTCCCTAATTGCAAACTTCTTCTGGCCTCCAAGAGTACCCAAATAAATGGAAACATACACACAGACAGACACATATACATAAAGCAAAAAAAAAAAAGTTAAAAAAGATACTGAAGGCTTAAGGCTGTGCAAAGAAGCAGGTATAGATACTGACAGCAGCAGCACACACTGAAAATGAACCATCTCCTGGAACTGAGGAGAAACAGGACTTTTTAGGACTACTGGTGTCCACTGTAGGTGAGATCTGAAGCCATTGAGCACCAGTGACATCAGTTTGTGCTAAGAACTAGAGACAACAAGCCTGACAGTTAAGATCAAGTGATACCATGAAACCCATGCACACAGGACCTGACTCAAACAAGAGTACTCACTCAGCCTTGTCAGGACTACCTATGAGCTGAGTACAAACCTCCCAACCTGCTTTTAGTTCTGCAAGCAATGCTGGTATCTATCAAAGATTACATTAAACAGTGCATATAAACTGGACTTATTTTCTGGAACAGTTCATAATTGAGTGAATAAAGTGCAGGCACTTTCAGTTATTTAGACCAAGGCTTTTATTAATTTATTAGAATGCTAATCTGAGTACCAAACATGTTTTCACTTCAAAACAAACTGGACCATTGGCTCCCACGTAGCATACTGAATGGTAAGCTTACATTTCACTTACTTCAATGTTCACAATAATTTGGTAGCACATTTTAGCGCTTTACATATCCATACTTAGAGCTGCAGCTGTATACCTCAAAATATTTTACAAAGCAAACAGACCAGGGTTAGAACTGGGGAGCCAGGCAACTTTTTATGTCAGCAGTGCTTTTGCAGCATAAATAGCAAGCATGAATTTTTCCTTTCTCCAACATGACTTCCACTCCTAGCCCACAGCTGACAGGTGAGAAGGTGACACACAGGTGAGAAGGTGACACACAGGTGAGAAGGTGACACACGGCCACTATGCATGAGGTAGCCCTGCCCCTCTTCAGCTTTCACGATTACACTCTGAGCTATACAGAGAAGTTAGATGCCCAAACTAAAACTGTGAAACTAGAAACAATTAGTCCCATCTCCACTAGGTGGCAGTAGAATTCTACTAATAGGTGTTTAGGCACTTCAATATAATTGGATTAGCATCTGTCTGGTTAATCCTACATATTTGACAGCATAAAGAAAATCACATATACACAAGTCGTACAACAAAACAGCTGTTCTCGTGCTTAAAACTCAAGAGTTAATAATCAAGAGACTCAATAAAATTCCACAGACCCATTTATAAGACTCAAGTAAAAGCCTGGGCATGGATGGATAAGAATTTGGAGAGTTTTCACTAAGGGTGATAAAATCAAGAAGTCCTATCCACATCTTTATAGCACACACAGTATATGACAACCAAATACAGAAGCAACAGTTCTTGGCTAGATAGGAAGCCTAAACATTTTCTCATTTCCCATTCTTCCAACTTAAGTTCTTAAACAAATCAGCCCTTTTTATACAGGGCTTTTGTTAATCTCTCAACAGCACTAGGAAAAAAACAACCAAAAACTAAAACAAAAACCATCCCAATAAAAATCCTTGTCAGTTATTCTACTTTAGCACACATAATACATTTTATAAATGTCTCATTATGTAGCACAGGCTGGCCTCACACAACAGTCACCTTGCCTCTGCTCCCTCAAAGCTGAGAATAAGGCATTCACTACCACAACCAGTAGCACTAAACTTTTATTTTCAAAAAGCCACATGGAGCATGCTATGTTTTCCAAAAGTAGATGGTATCTTAGTATTAAAAAAAATACATAAGGAAATTTCAAATTAACGATGGCCATCTCAAGGATAAATCTTTACTGGGTTTTCCTAAATAATGTTTGAAATGATTTGTAAATTCTACTTTTAAAATGGCCACCTTTGGGTGAATTTTTAAATAATGATTCTGTAATATGAATAGTATTTCTAACTAATGTTCTAAGATCCAGAACTAAGTATCTCTGAAAAGCAGTAAGCATCTTTCAAGCATCTGACATAGTCTTTAAGTTTTCAATTAAAAACTACTAATTAGAATCATTATTTCTGCTTTGGTCATTAATTTAAAAATCTAAGCAGTCAAGTATTTTGACTTTAGTTAAAAAAAAAAAAAAAGCCAAACCAAACCAAACCAACCAAAAGAAAGAAAAGAAAGAAACAAACAAACAAAACAGCACTACACTCTTAAAAAAAAACCTTAAGACTTTTCAGAAAGTTTCCAGGGTACATGTAATCCAAATGAATGAGAAAATGTTCCTAGAAGTAACTTATTAATGAGCACTGGTAATAGCTGAGGCGCTGGCATTCTGAGACCTGGCTCACGCACATACTTACCAAGGCGGACACGCAGCAGACCAGACCCCTCACAGGGAATTCAAGTTTCTCCCCAACTTGTCAATGTACTACACAACATACAAGTCACTGCACTCTGTTACATCACAACATTGTTTATTATGTGAATATTTTTTACAATACAAACAAAAAAATACAGGTATGCGATATATAGATACAGCTAACTGCAGAATGGTGACTTTTTTCTCTTCATGAGGCCATGATTCCCATTTCTAGTAAAACAAGCCTGAGTATGGGTAGAAACAGGCTGGTCGTTAGCTTCCCAGTTTGCCTAGAAATGATCTACTAATGCGTTTTCCTCCTGCTACTTACCACAGAGTGTAAAAAGGGAGTTAAAGGAGAGTTTCCTCGTTGGTTCCTACCATATGAAAGATGTTATATTCTATTTTTTTAGCAGGGCCAATATATGGAAAATATCTAAATTAAATGTTATTACAAAAATGAAGCAGTAATGAGATTCTGGCTAAAGGGGCACTAAACGAGAATAATATATTTATATATTTAAAGAATCCAAAACAAACAAATAAACAAACAAACAAAAAAGGCTGTTATAAAAAGCTCTAGGTGCACTGTAAGCATATATGTTTTTTCCATGTGTACTTTTAAACAATGGAAGTGTCAAAAATAGGGTCCACTGTGTTAGACTAAATACATTATTGTATAGGCTGCATCGAATGGAACCTCTGTATTATAATTATCATAGAGAAGCATAGTTTGCATCATATTATGGCAATTTATCCTCAATGAAAACCTTCCAGAGTCCTTTTATTTTAGAATATTCTGTAAACAATCAAACCACCAGAACATGATTGTACAACAGTAAAATGTTTTCTTGCATTAAACTGAAGACATCTTTTTAATTTAAAAAAAAAAGAAAAATGTAGAAAGGTACTTAGAGCTGTTAATTTCTAAGTACACAATATCCTAGACAATTCAAGGCATCTTAATCTCCTTCGAGAACAACAAAAAAATAATTTTTGTCATGCTGTTAAATCCATCATTATGGATAAAATTGGTGCAACTGGTCAAACGGATCCAACAAACACTGATGTCCAAGCTGGCATATTGGCAACTAATACATAACTGGTGGTCAAGAGAGTTTAAAAGATCTTGCCTTTCTTCTTGTTCTTCTCCAAGGTTCTAAGGGAAAAGAAAACAGTGACGTGAGACACTATAAATGCTACACAACAAATGGCAGCAGCTGACCCATATACAACTATGTTGTCATTTTAAGCAATGTATTTTCACTGAAAAGAAAAAAAAAACCTGATTTAGAAGTAAACAGTGAACCAATATTTATCTCTAAAAGCATTTCTTAGACAGTCAAGTATCTGACAAAATTCTAAAACAAGCAGTAAACAACACATTAAGGAGCTATTTTATTCATTTTAATTTACAAGAAATGTTTTTCTCTAAGATTAAAATTTAGAAATTTAGATTATTCTGGTGCCCTTTCTACTGCCAGCTGCATTCTTAGACATATCTGCTTTGACAAATGTAGTTTCTTCTTTGAGCAGACAATTCACAGGAAGGTGCTGGAGAAACAGCTAAGCTAAGTGCCATGCTAGGAGAACATATTAGAGACTCCTCAAAAGGATTTCAATGTTAAATGACACTAATTATCAAAAGAAGAAAACCAATGTACAAACACTACTGAGTTTTATATAAATTAAGAAAAGAAACAATTAGATGTATTTTAAGTTATATATCTCTTATTTACCTTAGGGAATGTATTTCAAAGATATAATTAAAGCACCCCCTAAGGGCTGGGAGGTAGAGTTCCTACCTAGTGTGTACAAGGCCTCACTGAGATTTAATCTCAGCACCCCAAACCATCATTATATCCAACACCTGAGGTAAGGAAGTAAGAAACCAATTCTGAAAAGCTAACTGTAAATACTGTTACGATGCTACCGGAGCATAATTTTAAAAAGCACAGAAAAAACATCTGAGCTGCAGAAAACACTATTACAGTACACCAAATCAACCTAAAAACCTATGTCCTGAAATCAGCTGGCTGGGGAACTGTGATGATTATGAGAATGCCCTGTAGGCCCTCACATTCTTTATTTGAATACTTGGCACCCAGATGGTGTAACGATTTGGGAAGGATTAGGTCATATGGCCTTGTTAAAAAGAGTAATACTGGAAGCAGGCTTTGAGGTTTCAAGAGCCCATGCCATTCTCAGTTAGCTCCCTCTATGTCTGGCCCTGGATCATGACGTAAGCTCTCCCTACTGCTCTAGTGCCCTGGACATGCTGACAGCCATGCTCTTGCCACAAACATAAGCCCTAAATTAACTCTTCTAAACCGAAAACTAAGAATGAGATGTATAATACAATATGGGGCTTTAATTTTTAAAGAAACAAATAGATAAAAAGTTCTTTAAAATAGCTACTCCTTAGATATCTTGCTCTGAGTTACCTTGAAGAGTTCTGTTGCTCTAGAATACGTTGTTGAGCTTCCCAGTTTGCTTTTTCTTCTTCAAACTGACGACGTTTTTCCTCTAATTCTTTGTGCTGTGCTTCTAAATTCTTTTTCATTTGCTCATGGCGCCGCTGGAGCTAAATCAGAATCAAAGATGAAGTAAACTGCTTAGGACATGTAGATATTCTTGTGCCAAAAATGTGTGCCTGTGTCACAATGCCAGTGTCACCTGGAAGCACTGCTGAGATTCCTCCCACTGTGGAATTTGCCACCCATAAAGCCAATGACTTCAAAGAATTACCTTAGAAAGCATAAAATAACCATTTTTTTAAACAAAGGCAACAAACCTAGATTTGTGAATATTTTATAATAGACAACTATTATTTCATTTATTTTAGATTTACCAGTATGGTGGAGTTTGAACAGAAAAAGCATTATGCCTTCTTTACAAAGAAACAGTTGTGGACTACCGACCAGAGCGTGACAATATAAAGAACTTATTCCCAAGGTTCCTAATTCCAGGTTCAGAAACCTGAGCCAGCAGCTAGCAAGTAGTGAAAGATCTATTTCCAAATGGATCCTGGTAGTGGATGTCTCCAAACTCCTGTAAAGGAGTGGTTCCCCACCATTATTCTTCACACAAATTTTACCTGGGTGCTTGCTAAAAATACTGAATCCTAAACTTAATGTAGCTCCATAGAACCTTGAGGTGTTCTATGTAGAGATCTGGATTTCAACAGGTTCCAGGGATTGTAATGCTGGTAGTCCTTCCAAGGCTGAGAACTAACGTTGTAAAGAACTGTTGGCTCACAGTCAGTGAACTAAAGAACCAAAAAGCATACATCTAACGGATCATCAGAAAAATTATTGCAGCACTAGCCAGTCTGTCTCTCAAGAAACAACCAACAATTAAGAAGAAAAGAGAACAGATTAAGTTACACTATACTAAATGCTCAATGACTCAGTTGAGATTATTCCAGAATTATATGCAGTAGAGATTTATTGATAAAATACTTTGGGTTTAAATTTTAATATAATAATTTTGCATGTAATTTGTTTTGTATACCCCCAAAAGCAATTTTTTTACTTACTCTTATTGCAAAGATTTCATCTAATTCTTATAAAAGAAATGTATTCCAAGGTGAGTCAAATCTGAGGTGAAACCTTCTTCACGACAGCAATTAAGTAAGAAAAATGGAGTACAAGGGAATGCAGATTTGTACCAAAGACTTGTTATAAAAGAATAAAAAACAATCACACACAATTCAGAACAATAACTTCCTCTAGGAAAGAGAGATGGCATATAAAGGAGAGGACACACAGAACTAAATTGAATTCATAGTTGCATTTTTTCAAGCTGTGAAGTAGTCTTAAAGTTGCTTATTCTTTACAAATATGTAACACTTGAAAAGCAACAGGCCTGAAAGATGCTCAGCTATAAAGGTGGCTGCCCACCAAGCCTAATCACCTGAGTTTAACCCCCAGGACCCACGTCGTAGAAGGAGAAAAGTGGCTCCCACAAGTTGTCTTCTAACCTCTATCCTCATGCTATGATACGTGTTTACCCTGACACAAAAAAATAATTAACTAAACCTTATAAAAGTATATGTTATGTTTAAAATAGATGTTCTGAGTTATCTAGGGCAGCATGTACAAATGGTCATTATGCTGGCTTATGCATCTGTAGTATTGACATATTTCATCCTTCCTCCTATCTGTGCACGTGAAGACGGACAGTAATGCCTATTCGTATATGCCCACAGTGTAGGCTAGGTAACACACCACATCAGAGACTTTGTACTGCCTATGACACACTATGCTGCTAAGTATTAGCACTTACATACCAAATATTTCCAGCAGAATGATTCAAGAACAAATTATATTAAGCAAGGCTAAATAGGTGTCTATGATTTATTTGCATATATTAAAATATTTTACATATGTAAGTAGAAAGCTTTACAAACTTTATCTCATGGATGTAGGTAAGCATAGTGTAATGGGATTCTATGAAGTAGGAGGAAAGGACAAATAACAGACAAGTAGGCATTTAGGGAAAGGGAACTTGGCCCAGATTTCTTCACAATTCCCTCAGGAGGGTGCTGTTACTGGCATTTACTGGCAAGTGGTATAAATGCTAGTTTGTTTAGGAAATGGGTTATATTTTTTATTGTTCACTATAACTAGTAATTTATTGTCAGTAAATTATTTTGTATTCTGTCTTCCCACTTAGTATACTGCTAAGAAACACTTACATAAATATAATCTTAAAATAAAGTTACTTTTATTCTTCTATTATATTTGTATATTATTTCTGATAGTGTATACAGATATAATTTAAACTTTAATGAATGCATTATTTAAAAGGAATACTGACAGACTGCTAATTAAAGTGATTACCTCTGCTTCAGAGTCCTTCAGTTTTTGAACTTTTTCTTTGACCTTCATCTCAAACACCTGTTCCATCTCCATCTCCATCTTTTTCATCTTGGCTACATGTTCCCTTCTTTCTTCTTCCATCTGTGCCAGAGGGCTCCTGCCACCAACATTTAGGAATAATCATTAAGGTCTGTAAGTCAAAACTGCAATGCTAAATTGTCAATGAGCTGATAGGTACAATTAGATGCTATAGATGCCATTATCATTTGGATGCATACAAATATTTACATAATTTTAGACACAAATTCCAAGTCTTATATAAAACATATGGGTGAAGAATCCTTCAGAAACTGTAAAATGTATAAATATGCTCATAACCATAAAGTTAACACCCTCTCCATTAGTAGATTTTTAAATCTCAAGTGCTACAAATGATTACTATCAAGTAACGCCTAAGATAAAACTGTTGGGAAGCTGCTTGTCTAAATCTTGTGTACCTTCGTTCTAAAGATGATTGTTCTGGCTAGTTTATATGTAACTTGACACAAGCTAAAGCCAGCTGAATTGAGAAGACACTTCCATAAGGTTAGACTCTAGGTAAGCTTGTGGGTCGTTTTCTTAATTAGTGATTGATGGGGGGAGCCCAGTCCACTGTGGGTAGTGCCACCCTGGACTGTTGGTCCTGGTTTATGTAAGATGGTAAATTGAGAAAACCGTAAGGAGTGAGCCAGTAAGCAGCACTCCTCCCTGGCCTCTGCATCAACTCTCGCCTTAAGGTCCTGCCTTGTTTTCGGTGCCTGCACTCACTCCTTCAATGAACTGTAGTTGGTAGTATACATAACATAACCCTTCCTCCCCAAGCTGCTTTTGGTCATGGTGTTTTATCATAGTAATAGAAACCAGAACTAAGACAATGCTGTATTTGAAATAAACTGTAGAAGGAAAACCAAAAGCGAATAGTCCCAAAATACATCCATAGAAAACTACAGAAAGTCACATGATTTATTTTCCTTAAAGAAAAAATTCAGTGGGAGAAAAAATAACTTAGCTAATAAAGTCAGTATGTAGAGAACATGCTTAGTTTTTACTAAAATTTCAAGCATTATAATCTCTAAGATAACTAGTAATGTCACAACTGCATTTATTATAATTTATTTATGCAACTCAATTGAAATGCTGAAGATAACCTACCATCTAATACCTAAGACACCATTAAGGTTATGCAAACTACTTTTATGTTCTTTATAACCTTATGCTGATAAAAATCCATTCACTTAAATATGGGCTTAGTGTCTTAAGTTTTAAACATTTTCAGTAAGTTAAACATAAAATGTTTCTGAAATGCTAGAATAGACATTAAAGAATTAAATAAAAAACTACTTCAATCTATGGACATTAAAGTTCACAGAGATCTTTCAAAGAAGGTGTAATTAAATACAATGTTATAAAGAGAGAAAGGAAGAATATCCCTACAGAAAAGAGAAATAGGGCTATGGCAGGAGAGCGCAGAAGAAAGTATAAGGAAAGATAACTAACACTAAAGGCTTTTTGAAAAAGCCATATAAAAATGTACTACTGTAGATGCTTTCTAAAATATACACATATAAAAAGATGTTAAATGAATCTACCGTGAAATTGAGGGCAATGCTCCACATAGACACAACATGCTACCAAATAACCACCCCAGTATCAGGACTGGATTAACCCCTTTTGAGTTGTTAAGAAATGGGACCTCATAAAAGTTCCCTAAGGATACAAATTACAGGACATTACCAACATTATTTACCCTCCAAATTTGATGGTAAGATTCTATTGCTGAAGACATCACAAACTTGAATCAAAGAACACAGAAAAATTTAGCTGGTATTCAACTGGAAGTTTAATCTATACTATCATGATATGCATGCTATCAGGAGAAGAGTCATCAATCAAATCCAACTATGATCCTCAAGCTACAATAATAAAAATCCCATCACACAACAAAACGTACCCAGCTGTCCTTTCCAGCTGAGCCATTTTGCCAGATCAAGAAATTGCTTATAACTTTCTCTTCAAAACTCTATCTGTTTAGCTGTGTGCTATATGAATTATAAAGATGACTGGCAAATGACAAGAACACATATAGTTCTTAAAAAACAGAACAATAATCATTCCAACAATTAACAATTAACGGTAAGACATAAAAAAAGTACCAAGACAAATCTTAACAGTATAATTTTCTGCTATTATAAGTAGAGAATTATCACCCAAATATTCTAATAACTAATAAGAACTTCAAGAAAGGAAATAAAATATTTTGTTTTTTTCCTGGAGAAAAGAAATATACATACTTGGTAAGCTGCCCTTTGTTCTTGTTGTTATCCACTCCATTGTAAGTCACTGCTGCTAGCTTTCTGCTTCTGTAGTTCTCATAGTGTACGTTATTGGTAACATCTTTCAAGTCCTGCATGTGTGTTCTGTCATAAACAGCAAGAGTTTGCTTATGTTAAAGGCTTTGACACAATTAAAAATTTCACCAAGACAAAATTTCAGATTTAAGAAAAATGGCATTCACATGTCTTTATTGGCAGATAAAAACAAACAGAAATTTAGATTCCAGGTGAACTTTCAGGGCCATGTTTCACTCAAAGAATAAACTTTCTACCAAAGAAATAGTATAAGAGGGAAAAGTAGATTGCTATTAAAACTCGTATCTAATAGAAACTGCTTTCCTCAATGCAACTGTTACCATGGTAATATTGAGCTTCACCAGGTTAGTTTATACATAGACCCTTAGAATAACAGATCGAATTGTTTACCAACTAGGGAATCTTAACTTAGAATAACTCCTGTTTATCAAAGCTGTCCAGTGAACATACTATTTTGGATAACCTTTCTATTGTATATAAAAATCAAGGTATAGGAATAAAGTATACAATTTATAGGATATGATGACAGGATTATTTAATGATTAGTGATAATAAAGACTGAGTAATATCCTCCTTTTTCTCATTCTCCACTACACTTTGAACTTCCAGCATATACCATCTTTACCATTTTATTACAACTTCAACAAAAATAAAGATGCAGTGTTTTGTCTTTCTTCACATCCAAATCCCATTTGTTATGTAGCACCTCACCTCACATCATGGACACAAGTTAATTATCCGGTTCATCTTCTATATGACATTCCCATGCAATTCTCAAAGTGTATTTCTCTTAGTACTAAGTTTTATTTTCCTGCCTACTAATACACTCATTTTCTCTTCTAGCCACAACCTAAGCCTCTATTCCCTCTACGTTAGTTAGGCTGGTCAGGTCGCAATTCCTAGAACACCTGGCAAGGAAAATGGAACACCTCACACTAATTTGTTAAATATTTTAGAACCGTTGTTTAAGTCAGGAGTGATACACAAACGACATATTTAGCTATATTGTGAGTACTTCTTTAACATAATGGTGTATGTCTTTTATACTCTTGCTACAGATAAATACTAGACAGTGGGAACTTTAAAAAATGTAATAACTACATTCTGAAGATAAGATAAACAGTATTTAAGAATATATCACTATGTGAGTTTCTCCAGGTGTAGAAAAGAGAGAATTTTATGATGCTAATATGAAGCAGTATTTTTAGCAGAGTGTGATGGTGTACATATGTATTCCCAACATTTGGGAAGTGGAGGCTGCAGGATCAACTATAAAAGGCCAGTGTTAGCTATATACAAAGTTCAAGGCCAGGTTGGGCTGCATGAAACATTAACTACAACTTCACTAAAGTTAAAAATGAAAGAGAAACATGATATTTTCTTAATTTAAATCTAATTTAATCACTATATCCCTTAAAAGCTAATAAAATAAATTTATGAATAAATTAAGATATTGTTAAGCTCCTATCTTAGTGTCACTTAGCACAGTGGTTATCCATGTCACTAAAATACTGTTCTGTGATTATCAAGCATGATTCCCAACTTCAGCCTGTAAGATTTCAAGTACTTGCGAGAGAATTATAGAAACAGGCATTAGGCAACTGGCATTGATATCTCCTTCTTTCAAATATCTATTAAACAACCAGTAGCTACATGAAACATTGATCCTTCTTATGGAAAATACTAGAAATTTTATTTTTATGTTATGTGTACGGGTATTTGGTCCACATGTATGTCTGTGTACCACTTGTGTACCTGTTACTACGGCAGCCAGAGTTTATCAGATTCCCTAGAATTAGAGGCTTGTGAGCTACTATGTGGT
>JADRCC010570344.1:0-16311 GCA_019843855.1 Hylomyscus alleni | reverse complement strand
GGCCGGCCTATCCGGGCCTCCCTCAACCCGCGGGAGAAACGGGGGTCCTAGTCAGGTCGACAAGGCATAGGCGATGAAATGATGGCGGAGACGACACATGAGCGTGGTTCTGAATGTATTTCTTAAATATGGCATCAGACTTTTACAATCATTGTAAAAGAGAGAGAAAAATCTGGCAGCTCAGTAGTTGAGGTACATCTGAGGCTACCTGAAATACACTGGGTCTAGAGCAGCAGCCATCTCCTCTGGACTGGGGCTGCATCCCCCGAGCCCAAGTGCTCTGGGCCCGGGGGACTGCGAAATACATGAATCTAGATCTTAGTCCATCTCAGACGGTGAGTCAGAGAGCGCAAGAGCAGGAGGGCAAGAGAGAGAGCCAGAGAGAGAACAAAGATGAAAACCAGGCTTATATGGCATACAGCAAGCAGGGCAGATGACAAGAGCGGAGGTTACAGCAAGGGACACAAGACTGAAGTCACGTAGGCAACAGCAAGGTCAGTAGGATCTGGTAGCCAGGTGAGAAGCAGGCGGAAGGGCAGTTGAGCCCTCCCTGCTGGGGCTATCTTGGTAATCTTAGGTTAATTCTCTCCTACTGTTGGAGGCAAGGACTATGAGAATCTGACTTAGCATTTCCTGTTAATTCTCTGGGTCCTGCTGGTGGCTAAACAGTTTTAGATAATGTCCTACCCTACATTATTTCCCTGACAATGCCAGAAGCAATTAGTTCTAGGTGGGTAACATTCTTTACGGAAATTCCAAGCTAGGGTTTGGCTAGGATGTTGGAGCACTGGTGAGAGGTCAGAGACATGTCTGAATTTTGTTAGCTGTCCTGTCTTGGCGAATACCTAGCACAAGAGTGCGAGAACATATCTGGGCTACCTCTGAGTTAAGGGGTGCCAGGTAACAATGCGGATACAGGAGACTGCCTTTCCTTGAAGGTTTCGCCTCAGATACTGTTGTCACGCAAGGTCTGCGTGGCAGCATACTCCTCTTCCTGACTTTCACATGGCTTCTGTAGATCTGACTGTATGTGTTCACTTGCACAGTAAGCCCGTTACCCACAAAGCTTTTACTCTAGCCTTGGAAGAAAGATTAGGCCAAAACTGTGTAAATATGCCCTATGTGGTTAATGATTTTGGTTTTTCAAGTTTGTCTATGTGAATAAGACAAACCTGAAAAACTTCCAAGCCTGAGTTCTATTTCATCTGTGAATTGGAAGACTTCTCAGTCCTCTGGATCTAGAAACTGCTCAGTGTCATTTTAAACTCATAGCTGTCATAGTACCTAAATAATATCACTAACATTAATAAAATTAATAATAATTTAGAAGCTTTCATTATAAAACTGTAAAAGTACATACACACAGACTGAATTTTAAAAAATGTCATTTTGTATCTCTCAAAATTAAGAGAAAAATTAAATTAAAAGAAAATATAAAAAGTTTATATTTTAAAGACATGATAATTTATTGTTTTGAAATCCCAATCAAACAAACCAACAAACTGTAACTTGTAGAGGAATTTTAACCCAGCAACATGGCTACTCTGGCAAGAGCTCACATCCAAAGACATGGACTTATGCTATCCAGCTAGAATGCAGGCATGCCCTTAGTACACACTTTTACATAGAAGGAACAGCTACTATTTGAAAGTGCCATCTAAATGGAAGGCCAGTTAGTGAGGGAAGTCAGTTTGTTCTGTCAGTTGAAATCTCTCAGTGCAATTGGGTTCAGTTCAGTCAGCACAGAAGACAGTTCCATGGAGCTGAATTCAGTTAGTTCCATTTAGTTAGTGCAGCAAAGGCAGTTGAAGACAGAGAACAAGGAGCCAGAAGATAAGAACAGATTGTCAGAGTTAGTTTGAAACTAAGCAGAACAGTTCAGTGAGAAGCTGAGAGAAGCCAGTTTGAATCAGTCAGCTTGGAGAGGAGTCTGAGCCAGAACAGCAGGCTGCACTTTAGAAATGTCATTGGCATGAGTCCAGTTTGGTTTCTTATATGGATATCTGAACACCTGCTGCTAAAAATTAATAATAATAATAAGAAGAAGAACTATTGTTTAATAAAATTTTTTTAAAAAATAATGCTTATTTATATTTATGGTCCTGTTTATGTGATTACATAGAAATGCCATTAATTCTTTCCCTTTACTAGAGATTATAATTTAATTATAATATTTCTCCCTTTACTTTTTTCCTCGAAATTCTTTCATATTCCCATATGCCACTTCTAAGTCTCTTTCAAATTTATATCCTCTTTTAAAAAAAAACTGTCTTGATTCTTTTGTAGACCAAATTTAAGTGTACATTGTATGGTCATTTCAACTAAAATGTGCTCAGATGATACACTGGTTAAAAAATTATACGCTCACCTAAGCTGTCTAGATAATTTTGTGATCTAATAATTAACAAGCTTTTATTAGAAAATAATATTTGTCACTGGTACATAATCTTCATGGCCACAGAATAGTTGATGTATATGGAAAGACACAATAATATTCTTTGAGTCAGAGCTGGGTCATTATCTTAACTGCTGATGCACTATCAGTATGTCCTGGTTTCCTCATGCATTATTAAATGTATGAATTAACTGTCCCATATTGTATTTTTAAACAAACTAACTTCATTGCTTTTCAATCAAGACAATCTACCCTTTAAGAAATGTTTGAAAACTGATTGATAGAAAAACACTTGATAATGCTACCACATGTTCATGCTTTTCAAGGATTCAAGTGTTATTTATCTAGCTAAAAGCCATTTTTTCATAAGTGTCCTACCAATTCTGTCTGAAATGATGACATTTAAAATGGAGCTGAGGTAGTATATTGCAAGAGATTGTGTAACATTTGTTATTGTTTGTTTCTTTTTCATGAAATGTGTCTGGAGTTTTGCTGTTTGGTGTTTCGGTAAGAATGGTCACTGTTCTCTCCAGCATCTCTCTTTAGATAGTTACCAGGATCAAATTAATAAAAATGGGTGTCATTTGAAAGGAAATCTTATTTTAAAAATTCTAAATGTCCATGAATCCTACTGGTTTAAAGATAAATCCAACAACTACGTGTGAGGTAGTATAGATAATAGTTTACTCTTTGAGAATGTTAACCATAGTTCTTGTTCTTTTATCTGAAGGAACCTTGGGCTTTAAGGTGAAGGAATACTACTTCCTCCTTGCCTCTTTCCACAAACTATTTTTGGGAAGAGACGGCCCACTTGACCAACCAACTTAAGTTGGTGAGGTTTTACAGATATAAGGAGCAGGAATTCCAGGTATGAGCACATCTTTAGTGGAAGTGCCAACTCAAGAGGTTGCACTGTTTGGAAAGTCAAAGTGAAAGCCAGAGGTCACTTATCCCTGAACCAAAACAGCTGATTTTTGCAGAGTTCTAACTCAAAATGCTGAGACAGTCAATGTTATTAAAATTGGTTTTGTGAAAAATCAATTCAATCTTATTTGGAAAATGAATATTTATTTTCTGGAACAATAGAAGGGCTTAATATGACATGAAAAGAGTCTATTGCTTAATATACTTATAAAAGTGAACTGCAGGACAATGCAGAACATATTGAAGCCAAAAGAAAAATGATTACTGAAGGTTATTTCTTATTACATTTAAGCCTTTTGATAAATATGAATTGTCCTATGGGTGTGCAAAAAAATAAGTAAAAATGAAACCAGAGGACACTCTGGTAACCATCCCAGGGATAATCAATTCTGTAACTATGATAATGAAGCAGTTCCAATCTGGAGTAGTACAGTACATTTTATATGGTCTCTTGGGCTAATAGATTTTATCATTGGGAAATAAATTGAAGCAAGAGAGCCAGAAGTGTGGAGCAGAGACTGAAGGAATAACAATCCAGAGACTGCCCGACCTGGGGATCCATTCCATATACAATCACCAAACCCAGACACTATTGTGGATGCCAATAAGTGCTTGCTGACAGAAGCCTGCTGTAACTGTCTCCTGAGAGGCTCTGCCAGTGCCTGACAAATACAGAGTGGATGGTCACAGTCAACCATTGGACTGAGCACAGGGTCCCCAGTGAAGGAGTTAGAGAAACGACCCAAGGACCTGAAGAGTTTGCAATCCCATAGGAGGAACAACAATATGAACTAACTAGTACCCACAGAGCTCCCAGGGACTCAACCACCAACAAAGAGTACACATAGTGGGACTCATGGCTCCAGCTGCATATGTAGCAGAGGACATGCTAGTCAGTCATCAATGGGAGGAGAGACCCTTGGTCTTGTGAAGGATCTATGCCACTGTGTAGGGGAATGCCAAGACCAAGAAGCAGGAGAGGGTGGGTTGGTAAGCAGGGGGAGGGGACAGGGAATAGAGGATACTTTGGAGGGGAAACCAGCAAAAGGGAGAACATTTGAAATGTAAGTAAAGAAAATATCTAATAAAAAAGAGAGAGTCAGAAAGATCAGCTTATATATAAATGTAATTTCTTTTTTATTATTTTTATTTCTTTTTATATTTACATTTCAAATGATATCTCCTTTCCTAATTTCCCTTCTGAAAAAAACAAAAAACAAAACCTAGCTCTACTCTAGCTCCTTCATTGGGGGCCTTGTGTTCAGTCCAATGAATGGCTGTGAGCCTCTACTTCTGTATTAGTCGGGTACTGTCAGAGCCTCTCAGGAGACAGCTATATCAGGCTTCTGTCAGCCAACACTTGCTGGCATTCACAATAGTGTCTGGATTTGATGATTGAATATGGGAAGGATTCCCAGGTGGAGCAGTCTCTGGATTGTCCTTCCTTCATTCTCTGCTCCATACTTTGTCTCTACAACTCCTTCCATGGGTATTTTGTTCCTCCTTCTAAGAAGGATCGAAGTATCCACACTTTGGTCTTCCTTCTTCAATTTCTTGTGGTTTGTGGATTGTATTCTGAGTATTCCAAGCTTCTGGGCTAATATCCACTTATCAGTGAGTGCATACCATGTGTGTTCTTTTGTGATTGGGTTACTTCACTCAGGATGATATTCTCCAGGTCCATTCATTTCCCTAAGAATTTCATAAATTCTTTGTTTTTAATAGCTGTGGAAACAACCCTCAATAGAGGAATGGATACAGAAAATGTGCTACATTTACACAATGGAGTACTACTCAGCTATAAATGTAACTTCTTACCCAAATAGTACTGTCAACACACTAAAGAATTATATTTGAAATAAAGTAGGAGTGGGTTTTGGTTCAAGTAGTAGAATAATTAAATAGTAATAGCTTAACCAAATAATTGTGGTTAAAATTAATCTGATATAATAATATTTGGTCACAATATCTTAACCTAGTGTTATGAACTTGTGTTTATAGTGATGCTACTATAAATAATCATACTACATAGCCAGTCATATAAAATATGACATCCTGTAAACAACCTAATTATTGCTAATTATCATAAATAACTAGCACTATTTTACGTGTTTACTATATGACATTTTATCCTTATTTTATAGTATGTACAGTAGTCTGTAAAATGGACACATTATCCTGAAAGGCTTCATGTACACTGTGTTATGAATCAAGAGGGCATGTCACATGACAGGCCCATATCATCTAGGTTCCCACAATTGCACTCTATGGTAGTTGTACTGTTTAGTCCTAAGAAAGACTCTTACAGTACCCAGTTATTTAGAGAAACTGTACCTACAGTTATTCCTCCCATATTTAGAAAACAGGCCATTCACATATATTCTTAACATAAGTAGCACAATTTTAGTCTCTGTATGTGTATTGCTATAAGTATGTATGACATACATGCTCATTACTGTAAATATACATGGACATATCTTTTTTGTATGTGTGCTTGTATATGTATATTTCAGAGGGAGATATTGGGGGTCTTTTTTCCCTTTCCTTGATTGTTGTCCATCTTCAGCTTTTGAGATTGGGTTTCTAGCTGAACTGCAAGCCCATTAATTCAGGTAGGGTGAATCATGGGGGACTGGTGTGTCTCCCTCTATCTAGCCATGCATGGATTTTCAAGTGTGTTTTAGGAATTTGAAAGTGGATCCTAACACTTGTGAAGCAGGTACTTTACTACTTGAATCTTTTTAATCTTATTTATTCATAATCATGAACTTAACTTTGCAATCCAGCTACACTTGAAGGGAAATGAGAAAAATATGGAACCCAAAGAACTTCAGTGAAAACAGAAGTGACAGGGTATTATGAGCAGATGGGGTGGGGGTGCTCTCCTGAACTACAGGAGAAGTGGTTTGGTGGGTAAAATGCTCACAAGTCATAAGAAATTAGAGTTGTCCACAGAGGGGAATGGTGACCTTGCTGGCCTTGCCATTCCTGGACCCAGAATGCTCAGAAGGCAGGAACATTGTGGAAGCCATGGAGCATTTGGGGTCCAGGAATGGCAAGGCCAGCAAAAAGATCACCATTTCCAATTTTTTTTTAAATAAACCAATAGTAAACAATCATAGTAAGTTATCCTCTTAGTCACCCAAGATCATTTTCAATTTAGACTGTACCAGAGGAGAAATGGGTCTAGACTCTGTATTTTCCATTGCCTCCTGCTCCAATAAAACTTAAAAGGCCCTTCACCATTTGAAGAATTTCCAAATGCATAGAGAATATTAGGTCTACCCTCAAAACTTTTGCCTCAGCTATATGATTTATATTCTGACCTATAGTCTTATTAACAGTATAAACTACTGACGACTGTCATTTTAAAATTTTAATGTTTCCATCACCCTCCACTTAACGAGCTTGGCACAGGACACACTATTATCTAATTTGGGAAGTAACAAGATGTGAGGTACACTCTAGAACAGTGTTTCTCAATATTCCTAATGCTATAGCCTTTAAATTTTTGTTGCTACTTCATAAATGTTATTTTGTCACTGTTATACACTGTTGTGTAAATATCTGATATGTGACCCCTGTGAAAGTGTCAACAGACCCCCAACAAGGTTGCTAACCACAGGTTGAGAAATTACTGGAGAAACAGTGGCTTATACCTACCCATAGCGACCCTTCAGCCCAACTTTGTTACTTCTAAGAGACATTTGGTGCTTAGGGTGTTGAATTTCCCCTAAACTCTATCTCAGAAGCTGAGCTAGTAATTATGATTGATTGAAATAAATCCTGGTAATTTCGTTGCTCTTCACTCAAGACTAGTAATATAACTAGTTATGGATAATGATATTTGCATGAAGATATTCTGGTTAGGAATTCTCATTTGTAAAAGAAGTATAGAACTTCAGAGAGGGAGGGCTTGTCTTTCCACAAATATTTAAAGTCAGTTAAATAGAGCCCTTCACAAAGTATGTCATACTTTCTAGAAATCACGAACTTACTAGTAATTTCGTATATATGTATATATGTATATATGTATATATGTATATATGTATATATACATATCTGTACATATATAATAAATATGTATGTATTTATTATACATATGCATACATATATATAATAAATATATATGTGTGTGTATATGTATATTTAAAAGATGTTTTACTTCCCCTATACTATTTTTGATATTTAAAATGTTTAATGTTTTCAAGTTGTTAGCTTCTGTGAAGCATTTAATCGTTAAACTCAGGAACATATAATCAGTCATGATTTATTTAAATCTGATATAATATCTAGAAACACGTTTACCCACTATTCATTGGGCACCTACTGCATGTCACACATCTTTAAAGACTGGGGACAGAGGATAATCCAAATCCTCTGCTCTGACACACATAAAGTAGAATTACCCAACAAATATAAATAAATAAGGATATCAATGTTCAGGAATTTTAGGGAAAAGAAATGACGGTAAGGACTGAAAGTTGCTGTTCCATGTAAGCTAATTGCAAAGAGCATCATCACCAAGAGAACATTTAAAGATGAAGCTTCCTAAGATTCCTGGAGTGGAAAGGGGCAAAGTCGTGAGCCAAGAGTGTGCTTGGTATCTCTGAGGGCCTGGAAGAGGACTGGTGAGAATTGAGCAGAAAAGCTGAGATATTAAACAGGAATCAGAAAGCACCAAGAAAGAAAGTCATCTGGTAAGCTTTATTGAATATGATGGGACTGTGATGACAATACGAAAGGAAAACAGATGAAAGATTTTGAATGAAAAAAATGACATGATTGCTCTTAAATATTAGAAAGTCACCATGGCTGAGTTTGGAAAGAAAAGGGGATCAAAATTATAAGAAACATCACTCGTGAGAACTCTATTGAGATAATCAGACAAAATGCATTATCTGCTTCAACTACATGATAGTGGGGATAGTGATAAGAAGAAAAGTGACCAGATTCTGGCTCTGGTTTAAAGGCGGAGAGAATAGCATTGATGGAGAAGTGAATGTTGGTAGAAAATACACAACATGAGTCAAGAATGTTGTGTATTCTATAGTAATTTATAGAATTACTATAAAAAGTAGTTTAAAATTTGAGTAACTAGTGGACTATAAAATGAAACTTGATTCTGTACTTTATAAATTCAAAATATCTATTATCTATTGTGCATAAAAGAATTTGAGTAAAAGATCTGAGCATGCAATTTAGAAGACAGTCCTATATAAACTTATATTTCAAGAGAATACTCATTCTTCACTCTGATAAGAAAGGACTCATACACCCCAAATAGTGACATAATCAGTATGGCCAGGTTCAGCGTCTCCCTTGCTTCTAAAAAGAGGGCTTAAGTGAAGTGACCAGCTACTATTCAAAAACTGGAAACAGACCTTCAAATAAGGTCTGTTGGTAGATAATCATGAACAACTTGCCCCAACATTTGCTCATACAAAATTTGTTCTTTGGACTCCATGAGGAGAAGAGGAGGGATCTGGGATCTTGGATCTATTTTCCCCAAGAGTTGCCCCCACCTGCACATTTTCTATTTGCTGACTTTGCTTTGTGTCTCTGTACTATAATAAACCATAGTATAAGTAAGAATATGTGCCAAGTCCTGGAAGTCCTCCTGATGAGCCATTGAGAGGTCTTGAGGATTCTTGACACAGCAATTTAGATTAAGGATTGAGTAAGCAATTGCCTATCTATTACAGCCTGGAGTTAGGGAAGACATAGGCAGAGTGATCAATCGGAATTGTCCTGAATTGGATTGAGTATATCAAACTGTAACCTTGGAAGAGAAAGCATCAGTACAAGTGATGAGAACTAAAGGCGTCCACAGATGCTGATGAGCTTGCCAATCTGCAGAGTTAGTCTACGTGGGGACTCTTCAAAGAAAGGTGATGGCTAGTACAGGGAACAGAGAACTAGGAAACAGTGTCAGGAAATCCAAATGAAGAAGATGCTTGTTGCTTTCAGAAATTGCTAACATCATTTTACCCCAAATGAACTTTAGCCCCATTGTCCATAGAGTCTTAAAATGTAAGCTTATACCTCTTGGTTTTAACATCACAGATAAGACTTTCCCCTTTTTTTTTCTGTCTCTGTCTCTCACCAAGGACCAACATTTCCCTCTGCTATCCTGCTCTGGTTATCCAATAATACAAAATTAGTTATAGCAAAACTCAGTATAGGAATGCTGAATACAGCTCAGATACTGGCTGCAGTGGCTACAGTTACACCTTTACACTTTTTGGTGTAGTCTTTTCAGAACCTCTGATTCTTCAGCAATGTCAATGCTCACCTATGGAAACATTAAAACAACTATAATTAGATTGATCTACAGAAGTATAAAAAGTCATTTCCAAGGAGACTACTCTCTTATATGCCTTCCATAAGGTGTTTATAAAATAGTACAGTGTTTTTAAAAACTCTTTAGGTGTACTTTGTATATACTTTTGATTCACCATTGACATAAATGTTGGCAGCGCCACATCCCCTCTAGTGTTGTCCCTACAACTTCTAATAAACTCCAATCCCGGAAATTAAGTGGTGACATTTGTCCACTCTTACATCACTTGACCCTCAAAAGCTGACCGATTTCATATTATACACAGCTGTTAATCAGTCAAACGCTCTCCACTCTCATTTCCTTCTCCACTCTCTTTGTCTTGCTCCCCCATTCAACATTTTGTCACACAGCAACTGTTCTTCTCTCTACAGTATCATGGTCTACCTCTTCCACACCAGCCATTGCTCTCTCTCATTCCTCTCATGAACCTGAGGGCTCACTTTGGCTAATTTTGAAAAATAAAATGTGTACCACTTCTTTACCCTACGGAACCTTTATTTCCATCATAAAAATAAAATAAAATGATTGATGAGGCATAAGGCATTTTAAAAAAAGGAATTCAAGGCCCATACCTAAATATAATAAAAGCAGTTTACAGCAAACCAGTAGCCAAAATCAAACTAAATGGAGAGAAACTTGAAGTAATTCCTCTAAAATCAGGGACTAGAAAAGACTTCCCACTCTCTCCTTACCTATTCAGTATAGTACTCAAAGTCCTAGCCAGAACAATTAGACAACAAAAGGAGGTCAAAGGGATACAAATTGGAAAGGGAGAAGTCAAAATATCACTATCTGAAGATGATAGGATAGTATACTAAAGTGACCCCTAAAATTCCACCATGTATACTCTTTGGTTAGTTGTTTAGTCCCTAGGAGCTCCGGGGTGGGGGTGTCTAGTTGGTTGATATTGTTGTTCTCCCTATGGGGTTGCAAACCTCTTCAGCTCCTTCAGTCCTTTCTCCAACCCTCCATTGGGGACCCTGTGCTCATTCCAATGGATGGCTGTGAGCATCCACTTCTGTATTAGTCAGGCATTGGCACAACCTCTCAGGAGACAGCTATGTCCGGCTCCTGTCAGTAAGCACTTGTTGGCATCCACAATAATGTCTGGGTTTGGTGATTGTATATGGGATGGATCCCCAGGTGGGGCAGTCTCTGGATGGCCTTTCCTTCAGTCTCTGCTTCACACTTTGTCTCTGTATTTTCTCCCTTAAGTATTTTGTTCCCCCTTCTAAGAAGGACTGTACCATCCACACTTGGTCTTCCTTCTTCTTGAGCTTCATATCGTCTGAGAATTGTATCTTGGGTATTCTGAGCTTTGGGGCGAATACCCACTTATCAGTGAGTGCATACCATGTGTGTTCTTTTGTGATTGGGTTACCTTACTCAGCATGATAGAGGGCTAATATCCAATATATACATCAAGAAGTTAGACTTCAGAGAATCAAACGACCCTATTAAAAATGGGGTACACAGCTAAACAATGAATTCTCAACTGAGGAATATCAAATGGCCAAGAAGAAGCACCTAAAGAAATGTTCAACATCCTTAGTCACCAGGGAAATGCAAATCAAAACAACCCTGAGAATCCACTTCCTACCAGTCAGAATGGATAAGATCAAAAACTCAGGTGACAGCAGATGCTGGTGAGGATGTGGAGAAAGAGGAATACTCCTCTGTTGTTGGGATTGCAAGTTGGTACAACCACTCTGGAAATCAATTTGGTTGTTCCTCAGAAAACTGGATATAGCACTACTTTGAGGACTCAGCTTTACCACTCCTGGGCATATACCCAAAAGATGCTCCAACATGTATTAAGGACACATGCTTTACCATGTTCATAGCAGCCATATTTATAACAGCCAGAAGCTGGAAAGAACTCATATGTGCTTCAACAGAAGAATGGATACAGAAAATGTGGTACAACTACACAATTGGGATACTATTCTATTGAGCTATTAAAAACAACGACTTCATGAAATTTTTAGGCAAATGTATGGCAGAGGCTTCTTACATTGTCATGGACAAGGTTAAGGGAGAGGATAAGACCAGAGAAATGTGTGTCCCTATTCACACCTCCTCAAGTTAGTTCCCACCTCCTAGAGTTTCCACCATTTCCCAAAATAGCATCACTAGCTAGGATACAAACCTAGGATACAAACTTGGAACCTGTTGGTAAATCTGATATTCAAACAACAGCAAAGTTCCACGCCATATTCTCATAACAGGTGTACACACATTCCCAACAGTGAGCAAGGCATTATTTTCCCTTATTATTGTGAAAACTGCTATGTGGGGTAGAATTTACAAGTATTTTCTCCTACTCCTATAGCAATAAATCTCTAAGCTTTGTTTTCTATTGTTTCAGAGTTGTTTGGGGGTCTAATGTAAAGCTACTTGTCTAATTTTGCTTTGTGCTCCTGAGAACTTGACCCTTATTTCAAATATATGTACAGAGCATACATCCATCACATGGACACACTGATTAGTCGGAGTGATCGGCCATATTATGGTATGGAGAGCTTTTTCACTAGATAGAAAATTATGTAAATGAAAAAGATTTCTAGACTAAAGATGTCTTGAAAAGGAACTCGGAACAGTTTACTCATCTGAAATTAAAAGTGGCCTCAGGGGATTCTGAAATTTATCTCTGATGACTTGACGATGTCACCCACTCTAATGGGACCCAAATGTAGTTCTCCGACTCTTGTTTGATGCCACCTACATCAGCAGATAAGTTTGGGTATATCTTTATACATTTTTAAGTATTGATTGCCACAAAGGAAATATGAAGTCTCCGTGGGGCTATTACACTCTAGGTAACACAGAACACTATTCCCTCAGGACCTGAGTTAAGTAAAAGACTTAAAATAGCACTCACAGCAGGGAACAGGCTCAAAACTGGTAGACATCCAAATGACAGTCAGCAAGTATGGTTTCAAAGTGTGAGTTGTCAGCAGGCTTTGGGACTGGTGGCAGATGCCAGCGGGCCCCTTCCTGTAGTACTAATAATAACTAAGGACAGCTACAATTTACTGGATGTTTTCTTGCCTTGAGTGATGTCCTTCCTAGTTTATGCCTGTTTCTTGATGTGATTCTTACTTTTAATACAAAAAAAAAATCTCATTATCATATTACAAATTCGATAAGAAAGACTAAGGACATCTTTCCTTCAAAACACAAGAGTTGGTGCTGGACAAGCTTTTATACTCTGAACTATTTACCCACCCCTAGTTTCTTATTTTAAACAAATGAAATAAAAATAAAGGGAGTATTTTGGTAAAAAAAAAAATAGTTGCTTGCTTATTGTTCATTCCTTTGTTTGTTTGTTTATTCTGTTAATGGGTGTTTTTGTTTTGGTTTTGGTTTTTGGTTCTTGAGATATGGCTGCTCTGTGTAACCCTATCTGTTCTAGAACTGTGTAGACAATGCTATCCTCAGAACTCAGAGATCCACCTGTTTCTGCCCTGCAACTGCTGGAATTAGAGGTGTGAGCCACTCCATCTGAGTTCAATCATCATTTCTTTAGCGAGGAGTACATACATGATAGTACATACATTTTCACATATAAATAAACTTTTAGGCCTTCCTAAGATAGACTAGGGTGCTGGTTATTTTTGCCGACCTGACATAAGCTGGTATATCCTGAGACGAAGTTCAATTTCAAGATCTATCTCCTGGTCTGTAGGCATTGAAGGGACTCTACCAAGCATTGCTCTTTTCTCCCTAATACCTTCTGCCTTGATTTAAAAAAAAAAACTATTAGATTACATTTCTAAAGCTAGCCACCAGAATCTATTCTCTTATTTGGCCAATTCCTCCTCCTAAAGTTGACTACCAAGGTTCAACTGCCAAAGTATTAAAGTCCAGTAATCTAAAACTGCCTTTGGCTTACCTAATAATATGCCCAATTAAAAAGTAAATACCTCATCCTAACACAGGGTTTTCTACTTCACCTTTACAAGCTATCCTTTGCCCGTGAGTCACATCTATCTTCTCTCTAGCCGGGAACAGTCCTTTGTTCCATGTCTCCTCTGTCTGGGACACACATCCCTTCCCCCTCTCCCTTGTTTCTGTTCTCCCTTCTTTGTTCCCTTCCCCTTTTCCTCTTCCTCTATCTCCTGTCTTTTGTCCTTTATCTCTGCCCTCTGTTTGTCTCTGGCAACTAAATCTCCGTTGTGCTGAGTACTTGGTCTTGTGGTGTCTTCAGCAGACTTGAAGGTTCTCACAGGCACGTGTGTGGGGTGTTTTCATGAATAATAATTGATGTAGGAGCACCCAGCCACTGTGTGAAGTTTCACTTCTGTTGGTCCTGGGTTTTATAAGAATGATGACTAAGCATGGAATGAAAAGGAAACTAGGAGGTAGCATGGGTCTCTGTTTCAGTTCCAGTCCCTAGATTCCTGCCATGAACTTGTTCTCTGGCCTCTCTTCATGATGGATGATAAACTGTCTGCTGATATGAACTCCTTCTAATAACTCGTTCCTAAGTCTTTGTCGGTCAAGGTGTTGATCACATCAAACAGAAAACCACAATTAGGAACAAATACAAACCTTACTATCTAGGATATAGTCGCATGGTCTTCAGGTACTTTTATCACAAAGGAAAGCAAAATCAGTGTCACGATGTATATACACAGGCCCAGAAAGAAAGCCTACTTGAACTACATTTTATTCCTTATTTTTAAATATTTTTGTTTATTTTATATTCATATTTAAGTGCCTGCATGTATGTATATGAACCACAAGCATATCTTCTGTCTGCAGAGGCCAGAAGACAGTGTCAGGTCCCCTAGAAATAATGCTGCAAACAGTTGTGGGCCATTCGTTGTGTGTGCTAAGAAATGAAGTTGGATTCTCTACAGCAGCAGCAAGTGCTCATAACTGCTGGTTTAGAGGAATTTTAATTTAACAACATGGCTGCTCTGGCAAGAGATCATATCCAAAGATCCTCCAGTTTGTGTGATGTTTGAAATTGACATCAAACTGAGGGACAAAGTGATGAATCAAAGAAAGATTTGACTGAATGAGCCAGAAATAAAATACACCCAATTATTACAAGAAGAAAAGGGAAAGAGAGATATTTGGGAGCAGGGGGGAGTGACTCAGGGCCATTGAGTAATTGCAATTCAATTGAGTTCAGACAATGCAATGGAGCTCAGTTGAGCCCAGTTCTGTGTAGTCCTATCCACTTCAGTTGAATGAAGTTGAGTTGGGTTGAGTTAGTGCAGTTCCATTCAGTTCTACTCATTTTGTTCAGTCAGTGCAGTTTAGATTGTGGAATTCAGAGGTAATATTTCCAAGCAGAGCAATTCAGTGAGAAGCAGTGAGAAGTCAGTCTGAATAAGTCAGCTTGAAAGGTTAGATGGTACAGAGGCTAGAAGCTTCCAGGCCTATGCATAGAGGTAGTTAGTACAGAGAAAGAAACTGTAAAATTGGGGGACAACTCTAATCTCATCCTTTCCTCTGAGGAAATGAAACCAACAGTTACATGCTGAGCCATCTCTCCAACCCCTACTTCTATGTTTTAAAGAAAAGATGAACTTTAGTAAACAAAAAGTACTAACATTTTACTGATAATATTTAAGTTTGCAATGTATTGTGGTAAGCATTGAATATATTTTTTAAAGGATATATCTTTATTTGGGGGTGTCTATGACAACTTTCAGTATCAATTTTCCACTGGATGAAGGAGACAATTTATCAAGCCTCTATGTCTTTGTTTAATATTTTCACAATTCCTGTGGTTTTTACCAGCCAGGATCTCACTAGTGTCATTAGTGTTCTCAGTATGTCCATAGAACACTTAAACTAGGAATCATTTCTCTTCTGAAATCTATGCATTGGTAACATTGCTTGATTTTTTTTTCTGTACTTCAGTTTTTTGTGTGTGAGGTTAACACTGGCATTCTAAATTAGTCTCCCCGGGTTAATGAGTACTATAGATTATTACAGATTTGAAAGGATCATCTATCTCTTACTTACATTTGGTCTCATTCAAGTAGAGAATTATGTCAACATAATACATTACTTTTAGTGTTAAGTTCTGGTTGCTTTTCTTGACTTTTTTGAAACCTGGAGTTGGCCATTGCACTCTCTTGCAAGTCTCTCTTTCTATTAATTAACCAAAAATAGATAATGTAGTGCTGTCTGTGAGATTGGACTGCCATGTCTCCGGGGTGTCAGCTGCATTCCTACAGCACTGAGTAGAAGCAGTGTTGGGTGATTGTCTGCAAGCAAAACACCTTCAAGAGTCCTCATCTGTCTGCCTTTAATTGTAATTTCTAATTCCTGGAAAGTGTTGATATACTATACCTAGTAAAAGAATTTAGAAACCACAGAGATCCCTGGCCAATGCCTTCCTTTTTTACCCTGAAATACTTACTCAGTTAAATTTGGGAATCCTGTTTAGGCTTCCTAGTGCATTCTCTATTGAAGCCTTTTCCTCAAGTCTAGGTGTTATTAAAGGGAATCTTTGCTGACTGGCATCAGACTTTTCTTGTAACAATATTGTATTCATTTTATCTTATTTCATGATTTTGTTCACTAAAGTAAAACATGGCACCAGTTAAGTCATTTTGAGAATTCCTATCATGTTTGTAGTCTTTGATTTAAAGCAGCCAGCAGAGGGCAGGAAAGTACCATCGGC
>JADRCC010570342.1:0-16199 GCA_019843855.1 Hylomyscus alleni | reverse complement strand
ACTTGAGAAGCAGTGAAGCTAAGGTTTGGCAAGAGGATGCGTTGAGGGTGGATCAACAGTCACACTCAGAACATGATGTCTACAGAAGTGTGCCTTGGTATTCATGTGACTTGCAGATGACACCCGTGCAGAGAACTGGCCCACTAGGCATGTTGTCTCCCAACAATGGATAACTGACAGCTCAAATACTGCCATTAATGGTGGTCTCTAGGGAGGCCTCATTAGCACTTAGAGAATCTACGACATTCCTCGCAGGCTTCCACAGTGACTTCCAGAAAAGGAACTGTGGAAGAAAACAACACAGAGTTGATAAATGTTTTATCTTTCTCTAGCTCAGCCTCACCCTTTCTGTGCACAGCAAACCAGATTTTCACTATAATTTTTTTCATCAGGAGGGTTGTTCAAAGATTTCAAGGTTGAGAACGGCAACTCATTGCTACTCCTCTGATACGGTTGCAGCACTTAAAATCAAGTAGACATGTGTGAAGCCACACTGTGTGCCTGTGACCCTGGCAGCCTCCCTGTTTGGAGAAAAGCCAGACTGGGAGACAGAGTAATGCTTTCACTAGGAGCAGGTGTGGGTAGCAAGAGTTTGTCAACTTGTTTCTTAGTATCCCCCACCCATTGCTACCAAAACGAGGGGCCTCAGCTTATTCCAAAGTATTTTAAGTTGGAAGTAACAGGAAATCATGTTGTGTTTTAGGATGCAAGCAAGAGGAAATTAAGTTTGAGAGACCAAAGTGGTAACATGAAAGTGCAGAGAACCAGCAAGGAAAAAAAAAATTTAAATGGAGGAGGAGGGGAAATCCTGTGCTGGAAACAAAGGCATGATGTAATGACCTATGAGGCCAGCAGAGGGTGGGGCCAGGCACCAAGGTGCTCTGGGATAGAGTAGAAAGGGAAAGGCAGTCTTGGGGCCAGGTCTTCCCCACTTACTGACTCTGTGACTTGGGTGATGTATTTCCTTGTCATATATACATGTACATGTACATGTACATGTACATGTACATGTACATGTACATACATATACATATACATATACATATACATATACATATACATATACATATACAATATGCTTCTCTGTCATGCTCACAATTGCATTTCCACTGCCCCATCCAGACTCTTGATGCTCCAAGGGAGCCAGTACCCTAGTTAACTGCCTCCTTTCCTGCTTCCTCCAGGTTCCCTACTCTACCCACTCTGTGTCTTATATATGCCTCTTCCAACTATACACACATCCTTCATAATTCTGTCTGGGCAGCCAGAAATTTCCTTTTATAGTATCTAATTTTCCTGGTTTCCCTGCCTTGCAGTAAGGGGATGGGGATCCATCCCTTCCTATGTAATGCTTTACTTTTAAGAGAATAAAGAGAAATTCTAGAATACCCTTTTCTTGCTCAGTACAACCTGTCTCCCAAGATCAGTGTTCCACTGGTTTATCTTGTCTTGCGAGGCTGGTGATGGATGGAAACCCCACCAGAAGACGTTGGGTTGTGAGACGAGGAATTCAGTGGACTGTTAGCTTCAGTGGAATTCTTCTCTACATTCTTTCCAAAGAGTGGCTTCTCATGTCCCCCAAATTCTTCATAGAAATGACTGTACTCAGTACTCCATAATCAGCTGGTCATGGCTGATACTATGTGAATGAGAAGTCAGCTAGGCATGGGAGGGGGGCTTCTTTGTTGTTTTAATTTTTCACTTCCAATTCCTTCTGATCCCTTTCTTTGCCTGCCCCATTCAAAGACTCTGGTCCACCTGGTGTGCTGTATGTGTCAATGCAACATTGTCCTAACTCCTTCAGAAGTCACTATAACCTCAAAGGAAGCCAAAGACAGTTCCCTAAAGCAGCCATCCATCAGCTGCCAAAGTTCACTTCTATAGTAGAAGATGCCAAAGCTTACGTGGTATATATATGTGTTTTATTGCAGATTTTCTGAACTTTGGTACTATTCAAACTTGGGGTCTAGTAATTAGGAGTTGTCACGTGCCACTGTGGGATGCTTAGTAACTTCCTGGATTCCACACATTAGATGCCTATTGTTTTTTGCCGGTTTGATCATCAGAATGTCCCCTGCAGGATAAATTGTTCCTGGTGGGAAACCACTACTGTGATGTAGATCTGCCACTTAGGGAAAAAACTGGAACTATTTATTCAATGATTGTAAAGTCACAGTGTACACGACAAAGAAAATTCCTAAGTTTAATAATTAAAATAATATTATAATATTAAATGAAGTTTTCATAAAATAACCAGGATATGATTTTTAAATTGTTAGTACATAGATTTTGGACTTAGCTCTGTCTCAAAAAATCAGTCAGATAGTACTGCAGTTGCTAGGAAAAGTGGCTTGCCAAGGTTGGCTTTTAAAGTGAGGCGCTGTCAGTACCAGATTCCTGCTTTCAAACAGTATCTACGATGGTTCTGAAAGGACTGACTGAAGAAAACAAACTTGGTGGTAGCAAGGCCACTCGGAGTTTAGCCTGAAAGCTCCAGGACTCATGGAGAATCAGAGCTGGATGTGTGTCAATGCACTGGTTGAAGCTGATCTAATTAGTAGCAATCAAGGCATCATTCAGACAGTTCTATCTAGAATGACTGGAAGGCCAATGGCTAAAACTACAGCCAACATTCCGTTTGCAGGCCATTGTAGCAACACAGAATTTACCAGAAAGAACACTTCTGTTTCTAACCCCGTCAGGTGGATCACGCTCCAACCATGGTCATTTTAGAATGTGTTAATATAGCAACCATCTATTACTTGAAGATGTTTTCTGCTGATACAGAAACATCATTCACAATGCACAAAGTCAACTCTTTGTTAGCTTGAAGTAACATATTGCCAAGTATCAGCATACACGTTTCCAGGAAAATGATGGATTGAGTTTTAATGCTGCTGTCCTGTTCTAGTTCATAATTTACCTGTCTTACCAGAAGACATGGCTCCTAAGCACCCTAAAACACAACTCTGTTCTGTCACCGTAGACATTTTGTACAATTTGCATTCCAGTGGATGAGAAATGGTAGTGGTTATTGCAGAAATTAGAGCTTGCAACTCATGTGGATTAGTCAGTAGTCTGTCTTGAAGTAGGGAAGCAGTATGCAGCTGAGTTCAGCAACTGCAGTAATATCCGACTGATTTTGAGACAGAACTTCTGTGTGTTTTTGTTTCTGTTTTGAACTTCAAGCTTTTTAAGGCTTCCTCCTTATCAGCCATAAAGTATTGATCCATTTTATAGCTTCTGCAGGTGCAGATTTTTTTAAAAAAACTTTTTATTGATTCTTTTGTGAGTTTCACATCATCCACCTAAGTCCCACCCATTTTTCTGTTGACTTGTATCTCATCTCTGCCCTTGAAACACCCCCCAATAAAAAACACACACAAACAAACAACCACAACAAACAAAATAAAGCATAGGAAACATCTCGTTGTGGAAGCTGTAGTGTGCCACAGCGTGCCCCTCTGTCCACACATCTTCACTCGCAAATGTCATTGGTTTGGTTTGAGGTCTCTGGCTTCTGTCACACCATCACTATTGTACCTTCCCTGGGACACCTCCCAACTCATGGAGAGCCTGCCGTTGTGGATAGTGAGGACTAGCCCAAAATTTCATAGATGATATAGATTTGGGGGTGGGCCAACTCAAAGCCACGGATCTAGGCCTGGGTGGCATCTGAGCCAATCAGCGTGATGACTTCCTTATCCACACCACCAGGGTGAACTCTCTAGCACTGCTCCAGCTAGGCCACTTAAGGTTGCTCTCTGTAGGAGTCAGGATCAGCTCTTTTCCTCTCATGTTCTTGTGGCTCACTCACCTGCACCCATGCTCCAGAGCCAGTTCCACTCTGCTGCCCAGTCAAGGCACAAGGTCCATTCTCCTAGGTGCTGTATCCTGCGAGGGGCTGGGCCAGCTCCTCCTCTCATGCAACCCCAGAGATGGCTCATCAGTGCCTTCTCCAATAAGGCCAGCCTCACTATGTTGCCCATACAAAGAGCAGGGCCTGTTCTCTTGAGTTATACAGCTGGTGAGAGGCAAGGCTAACTCTCTTGCTCTTTTGAGTTCTGGACCTGCTCTCTGGACTAATGCAGGTGGTGAGGGGCTGGGGGTGGGGGAGTACATCACCTCTGCCCCCTCTCTGCCTTAGAGCACAGAAGTGGCAAAGCCAGCTCTCCCCTGCACCACATTCATGGGGACAGCTTACCTGCATCCCTCCACCAGGGCCAGCTCTATTATGCTAGGGCCTAGGCGAGGCCTAGAGCCCATTCTCTGAAGTGCTGCAGGGAGTGAGGGGCAGAGCCAGCTCACCAGCTCTTATGACCCTGGGGTCAGCTCTCCTGACTTCTGCCCCAGGTTACCTCATAGCAGGGACAGCACTCTCACACTCTTGCCCTCAGGCCACCTCCCTCTCCCCCCCCCCCACAAGGGCCAGTCCTGCTGTGCTATCCAGGCAAAGTGCAGGGCTTGCTTTCCCTTGTGCTATCACTGGTGAGATGTGGGACCAGCTCTTCAGAGCAGCTCTACCAATGAGGGGGCAGGGCCAGTTCTGCACAGCACCTGGACACCCCTGTCGTCCTTTGTAGCTGCCCAGACCAGAGGCATCTCTACGATCTCTAGGGTAATATGAGACATGGATAGACAGTGACCCCTGATGCTGCATGGTCATGGACCCAGACTTGGCCCTCAGTGGTAGCACTGGTTGGGACTTCACTGTGGCCTCAGTGGGTGGGGCTGGCTACTCACAACAGCCTCCTCCTTTCCACCCTCACATCTCCAGTTCGATCTCTCTCCGTAATGGTCAAACTGTTCCTTTCTCTTTTTTCTCCCATCTGTCCGCCACATACTTCATATTGTAATGGTTTGTGTTGTAGGTAGGCCGTGCGGCTGATAGGCCCCTGGGTAACCTCCTCTGTCCACGCTGCATGGCATGATGTCTAGCTGGCCTCTAGTTGTTTACAGCCGTTCCTTGTGGCACGGCAGCAGGCAGGTCTTTGGGCATAGTTCCCTGCCTTGGCCGAATGGAATGGTGGTTGGTCTGCAGGTTTCTGTCTTTCTCCTCCTGCGCAGTGTTGTGTGGCAGTAGGCGGGGCTCTGTGTATCTTAGGCTCAACCATGCTGTGCACCCGAGGGCATATCTGTGGGTGGCTTTCCTCGCCCACGCGTGGCATGGTGCTCAGCAGGTCTATGGCTGATTTCCTCTGCAGGAGTGGATTTTAGCAAAAGACATTTTTACATTCTTTCTCTTCTTTTGTTAGGAAATTAGAGACTTTTCTGCTTCTGCTATGTCTCTCCCTAATCAGAACTTTAAAAAAATTAACTGGTTATTTTATTTATTTACATTTCAAATGTTGTCCCCCTTTCTGTCTCCCCTTCACACTCCCCTATCCCACTCACACTCCACAGGACCAAGGGCCTCCCCTCCCATTGATGCCAGATAAGGCAGTCCTCTGCTACACATGTACCTGGAGCCATGGACCCCTCCATGTGTACTCTTTGGTTGGTCGTGTAGTCTCTGGGAGCTCGGGGGGGGGTCTGATTAGTTGATATTGTTGTTCTTCCTATGGGGTTGCAATCCCCTTTAGCTCCTTTAGTCCTTCCCCTAACTCTTCCATTGGGGTTCCTGAGCTCAGTCCAATGGTTGTCTGTGAGTATCTGCATTTGTCTTAGTCAGGTGCTGGCCGAGTCTCTCAGAGGACAGCCATACTAGGCTCCTGTCTTCCAGTACTTCTTTGCATCAGCAATAGTGTGTGTTTTGGTGTCTGCAGATGGGAATGGATCCCAAGGTGGGGGCAGTCTCGAGATAGCCTTTCCTTCAGTCTCTGCTCCATTTTTTTTGTCCTTTTTCCTTTAGACAGGAATAATTCTGGATTAAAAATTTTGAGATGGGTGGATGGCCCCATCCCTCATCTAGGGGCCCTGCCTATCTATTGGAGGTAGTCTCTTCAGGTTCTATCTCCCCTCTGTTGGGTATTTTGGTTAATGTCATCCCTGTTGGGTCCTGGGAACCTCTTGCTTCCCTGGTGTCTGGAACTTTCTAGTGGTTCCCCTGTTCCCCATTCTCCTCACTGCTACATATTCATTCTCCTGACCCTCTAGACTTCTCTCCTGACTCTTCCCATTCCTGATCCTGCCCCCTCATTTTCTCTCCTCCTCCTCTCTCCCTCCCAGGTACCTCCCTCCCTCTACCCTTATTATTTTTCCGCCCTTCTAAGTAGGAGTGAAGCATCTACACTTTGGTCTTCCTTCTTGTTAAGCTTCATATTGTCTGTGAGTTGTATTGTGGATATTCTGAACTTTTGGGTTAATATGCACTTATCAGTGAGTACATATCATGTGTGTCCTGGATGATACTTTCTAGTTCCATGCATTTCCCTGCAAATTTCGTGAAGTCGGCATTTGTAGTAGCTGAGTAGTACTCCATTGTATAAACGTACCACATTTTCTGTATCTATTCTTCCTTTGAGGGACATCTGGGTTCTTTCCAGCTTCTAGCTATTATAAATAAGGCTGCTGTGGACATAGTAGAACATGTGCCCTTGTTATATGTTGGAGCATCTTTTGGGTTTATGCCCAGTAGTGATGTAGCTGGGTCTTCAGGTAGAATTATTTCCAGTTTTCTGAGGAACTGCCAGCTTGCTTTTCAAAGTGGTTGTACCAGCTTGCAATCCCACGAGCAATGAAGGAGTATTCCTCTTTCTCCACATCCTCACTAGCATTCTGATAGGTGTGAAGTAGAATCTCAGTGTCATTTTGGTTTGTATTACTCTGATGACTAAGGATACTGAACATTTCTTTAGGTGTTTCTGGGTCATTTGAGATTCCTCAGTTGAGAATTCTTTGTTAACCTCTGTGCCTATTAATCATATCTGATTTATGTGGAGGTTTTTGATCCACTTGGACTTGATTTGTACAAGGAGATAAGAATGGATTGATTTACATTCTTCTACATGCTAACTGCCAGTTGAACCAGCACCATTTGTTGAAAATGCTTTCTTTTTTCCACTGTATGGTTTTGACTCCTTTGTCAAAGATCAAATGATCATAGGTGTGTGGGTTTACTTCTGGGTCTTCAATTCTATTCCATTGATTTACCTATTTGTTTCTGTACCAATACCATGCAGTTTTCATTACTATTGCTTTGTAATACAGCTTGAGGTCAGGGATGGTGATTCCCCAGAAATTCTTTTTTTTTTAATTAATTTATTTTTTTCTTTTTAATGAACAAACAAAAACAACAAGAACAAACCCCTGTTGCCTCCCCCTCCCCATGCCTGCCACCCCACCCTCTCCCACTTATCGGCCCTGTCATTCCCCTACACTGGGGCACAGAACCTTCACAGGGCCAAAGGCCTCTCCTCCCATTGATGACCGACTTTGCAATCCTCTACTATACACATGCTGCCAGAACAATCAGTCCCACCATGTATAGTCATTGGTTGGCGGTTGAGTCCCTGGGAGTTCTGAGGGCATTGGTCAGTCTATATTGTTGTTCGTCCCAAGAGGCTGTAAACCCTTCAACTCCATTGGTTCTTTCTCTAACTCCTTCATTGGGGACCCTGTACTCAGTTCAATGGATGACTGTGAGCCTCTACTTCTGTTTTAGTCAGGTACTGTCAGAGCTTGAGAATTGTTTTTGCTACCTTGGGTTGGTTTTTTTTTTTTCTTGTTTTTTTTTTTTTTTTGTTGTTTTGTTTTGTTTTTATTCCAGATGAAGTTGAGAATTGCTCTTTTTATCTCTGTGAAGAATTGAGTTGGAATTTTAATGGGTATTACAATGAATCTATATATTTCTTTTGGTAAGATGGTCATTTTTACTATGTTAATTCTGCCAGTCCATGAGTATGGGAGATGTTTCCATCTTCTGAGATCTTCTTTGATTTCATTCTTGAGAGACTTAATGTTTTTGCCATATAGATCTTTCACTTGCTTGATTAGAGTCACACAAAGATATTTTATATTATTTGTGACTATTGTGAAGAGTGTTATTACTCTAATTTCTTTCTCAGCCCATTTATCCTTTGTGCAGAGCAATGCTACTGATTTGTTTCAGGTAATTATATATTTAGCCACTTTGCTGAAGTTGTTTTTCAGCTGTAGGGGTTCTTTGGCAGAATTTTTGGGTCTCTTATGTATACTTTCATATCATCTGCAAATAGTGATACCTTGACTTCTTCCTTTCCAATTTGTATCCCTTTGACCTGGTTTTGTTGTCTACTTGCTCTGGTTCGAACTTTGAGTACGAATAAATAGAGAGAGAGTGGACAGCCTTGTCTTGTTCCTGATTTTAGTGGGATTGCTTTAAGTTTCTTTTCATTAAATTCGATATTGGCTATTGGCTTGCTGTATATTGCTTTTATTATGTTTAGGTATGTGCTTTGAATTCATGATCTTTCCAAGACTTTTAACATGAAGGGGTGTTGTATTTTGTCAAAGGCTTTTAAAATATCTAATGAGATGATCATGTGGGTTTTTTTTCCCTTGAGTTTGTTTAGGTAGTGAATTATGTTGATGGATTTCCATGTATTGAACCATCCCTGCATCCAGGGGATGAAGCCAACTTGATCATGGTGAATGATCGTTTTGATGTGTTCTTGGATTCAGTTTCTGAGAATTTTATTGAGTATTTAAGTATTGATATTCATAAGAGAAATTGGACTGAAGTTCTCTTTCTTTGTTGGGTCTTTGTGTGGTTTAGGTATCATCTTAACTGTGGCTTCATAGAACAAATTAGGTAATGTTCGTTCTGTTTCTATTTTGTGGAATAATTTGAGAAGTATTGGTATTAGGTCTTTGAAAGACTGATAGAATTCTGTACTAAAACCATCTGACCCTGGGCTTTTTTTGGTTGGGAGACTTTTAATGACTGCTGCTATTTTCTTAGGGGTTGTGGGACTGTTTAGATGGCTTATCTGATCCTGATTTAACTTTGGTACCTGGTATCTGTCTAGAAAATTGTCGATCTTATCCAGATTTTCCAGTTTTGTTGAGTATAGGCTTTTGTAGTAGGATCTGATGATTTTTTGATTTCCTCAGTTTTTGTTATGTCTTTCTTTTCATTTCTGATTTTGTTAATTTGGATACTGTCTCTGTGCCCTCTAGTTAGCTCCTGGTTTTGTTGATTCTTTGTATAATTCTCTTTGTTTCTGCTTGATTTCAGCCCTGAGTTTGATTATTTCCTGCCATCTACTCCTCTTGGGTGTATTTGCTTCTTTTTATTCTAGAGCTTTCAGATGTGCTGTTAAGCTGCTAGTGTAAGATCTATGCAATTTCTTTAAGAAAGACACTCAGAGCTATGTGTTTTCGACTATGTGTTTTCGCTCTCATTGTGTCCCATAGATTTTGGGTATGCTGTGCCATAATTTTCACTAAATTTTAGAAAGTCTCTAATTTTTTTCTTTATTTCTTTCCTGACCAAGTTATCACTAAGTAGAGAGTTGTTCAGCTTCTATGAGTATGTGGGCTTTCTATCGTTTTTCTTATTATTGAAGGCTAGCCTTAGTCTGTGGTGATCTGATAGAATGCATGGGATTTATTCAATCTTCTTGTATCTGTTGAGGCTTGTTTTGTGTCTGATTATATAGTCAGTTTTGGAGAAGGTATCATGAGGTGCTGAGAAGAAGGTATTTTCTTTTGTTTTAGGGTTAAATGTTCTGTAAATAACTGTCAAATCCATTTGGTTCATAACTTCTGTTAGTTTCACTGTGTCTCTGTTTGGTGTCTGTTTCAATGACCTGTCTATTGGTGAGAGTAGGGTGTTGAAGTCTCCCACTATTATTGTGTGGGGTTCAATGTGTGTTTTGAGCTTTACTAAAGATTCTTTTATAAGTGTGGGTGCCCTTGCATTTGAGGCATAGATGTTCAGAATTGAGAGTTCATCTTGGTAGATTTTTTCCTTTGATGAGTATGTAGTGTTCATCCTTAATTTTTGATAACTTTTGGTTATCAAAGTCTATTTTACTGGATATTAGAATGGCTACTCCAACTTGTTTCTTGTGATCATTTGCTTGGAAATTTTTTCCACCAGCCTTTTACTCTGCGATAGTCTCTGTCTTTGTGACTGAGGTGTTTCCTGTATGCAGCAAAATGCTGGGTCCTATTTAAGTATCCAGCCTGTTAGCCTATGTCTTTTTATTGGGGATTTGAGTCCATTGATATTGAGAGATATTAAGCAATGATTGTTGCTTCCTGTTATTTTTGTTGTTAGAGGTGGAATTATGTTTGTGTGGTTCTCTTCTTTTGAGTTTGCTGTGAGAAGATTAATTTTTAGGTTTTTCACTGGTATAGTTTCCCTCTTTGTGTTGGAGGTTTCCTTGTATTATCTTCTGCAGGGATGGTTTAGTGGAAAGATATTGTTTACATTTGGTTTTGTCATGGAATATTTTGGTTTCTTTATCTATGATAATTGAGAATTTTGCTGTGTATAGTAGCCTGGGCTGGCATTTATGTTCTCTTAGGATTTACGTGACATCTATTCAAGATCTTCTGGATTTTAGAATCTCTGTTGAGAAGTTTAGTGTAATTCTGATAGGTCTGCCTTTATGTGTTACTTGACCTTTTTCTCTTACCTCTTTTAATATTCTTTCTTTATTCTGTGCATTTGGTGTTTTGATTATTATGTGATGGGTGAAATTTCTTTTCTGGTCTAATCTATTTGTAGTTCTGTAGGCTTCTTGTATCTTTATGGACATCTCTTTCTTTAGGTTAGGGAAGTTTTGTTCTATAATTTTGTTGAAAATATTTACTGGCCCTTTAAGTTGGGAATCTTCACTCTCTTCTATACCTATTATCCTTAGGTTTGGTATTTTCATTCTGCCCTGGATTTCTTGGATATTTTGGGTCAAGAGCTTTTTGCATTTTGCATTTTCTTTGGCTATTGTGTCAATGCTTTCTATGGTATCTTCTCCACCTGAGATTCTCTCTTCTATCTCTTGTGTTCTATTGGTGATGCTTACATCTATGACTCCTGATCTCTTTCCTAAATTTTCCATCTCCAGGGTTGTCTCCCTTTATGATTTCTTTATTTCTATTTCCATTTTTAGATCCTGGATGGTTTTGTTCAATTCCTTCACCTATTTGATTGTGTTTTCTTGTATTTTTTTTAAAAGGGATTTTTGTGTTTCTTCTTTAAGGGCTTCTACCTGTTTTTACTTTTCTTTCTTTCTTTCTTTCTTTCTTTCTTTCTTTCTTTCTTTCTTTCTTCTTTTCTTTCTTTTTTTCTTTGGTTTTGGTTTTTTAAGACAGGGTTTCTCTGTACAGCCCTGGCTGTCCTGAAACTCACTCTGTAGACCAGTCTGACCTCGAACTCAGAGATCTGCCTGCCTTTGCTTCCCAAGTGTTGGGATTAAACACATGTACCACCACTGCCTGGCTCACCTGTATTTCTTTAAGGGAGTTGTTTATGTCTTCCTTAAGGTCCTCATTATCTTCATAAGATGGGATTTTAGAACAGAGTCTTGCTTTTTGGGTGTGTTAGGGTATCCAGGGCTTGCTGTGGTTGGAAAACCGATTCTGATGTTGCCACGTGGCATTGATTTTTGTTGCTTATATTTTTGCACTTGCCTTTCACCACTGGTCTTGCTGTTGCTGCTCTGCCTGGAGCTTTCCCCTCCTGTGAGCCTGGTTATTGGGCCTCCTTGGGTCAGACTGTACCTGTGTATAGTTGGTGTGGGGGGTACTGGAGCACACAATTTGTGCCTGGACACAGTTGCAGATAAGAAGGAAGATGTATCTCTGGCAAGATGGGAGGTTCTTTGTCCTCTGGGATGGGGAGGGCATTTGTCAGTTAGGCTAGGTATTGGGGCAGGCACAGCAGGCGACTCACTTGTGAACCTAGTGGTGTCAGAACTCTGGGGGCCAAGCTGTCTCAGTGTGGGTCAGGTGACGGATGGGCTGGAGCACATGATCTGCTCCTAAGCGCAGTTGTGAACAGGAAGCTCTAACCTGGAAATTTTATTTTTTTCCATTCAGTAATTAGAAAAGTGTGTGTGTGTGTGTGTGTTTGTGTGTGTGTGCATATGTGTTCACTTGCCCATGTTTAATGTTACTTCTTTAGCTTGCCAGCTCCTGAATAACTACATTGAGTCTTATGTTTATTATGAATGCCCAGGCTTTATAACTGGGCAGATTCTCAGTTTTTCTAAACCAACAATATTGGCCTGACCTACATCTGGCCACGTGGCCTTGTCCATCTTAGTCTTGTCCTAGCATCTGCTTCTTCATTCCTGTCAGTCTAGTGAATTGTCTCATGCCTGACTCTCTCCCAGAGTTTCTATCTCTGCCTGGAAGTCCCAGCTTGTACTTTCTGCCTTTGCTGTAGGTCATCAGGTTTTAAATAAAGCCAGTTAGAGAATGCTTTAGACAGGTAAGGAAAGACAAAAACACACTTTCACACTGTGCACAAAAATGTGCATGTGGAGGCCTGTGATTAATGCTGGATTTTCAGACAAGATCTCTCACAGACCGGATCTCTTACTGAACCTGCAGCCTGACTGGCTGGCCATTAATCCCGTGGGATCTGCCACCTGCATACTCCCATCCCTAGGGTTGCAGCTGCACACTATCGTATCTGGCTCTTATGTGAATGTAGAGGATGCTTTCACTGAATCATTTCTCCAACCCCAGAAAGAAAGTTGTTTTTCTTTTTGAAATGATAGGTTTCCTCCTAAATTATCTTGATAGATGGTCCCATCTAGATTGTAATGCTAAGCGTCTTTTCCCAAACCAATTAAATCCATGGAAGTCAGTGTACCAAGAAAAATAAGCGCCCTCCTACCCTTACAGTGTTTTCTTAGTGTGATGTCTACAGAAGCTATGCTCTTTATTCTATATAACCCTACCATTATCTCTTCCCAGGTTTTGCTCATGTTATACCAACATCCCACTTATAATTTTTTTCTTCAAGCTCAACCTAGCTGCTGGTAGCCCACTACCTCCTGCGTCATTCATCTGATTTCATGCTAGACTGGTCCCCTCCATAGGAAGCCCTGTGTGCAATCTACTTTCTGGTGATCCAAAGTGGTCTCCGACATTTTGGAGTTATTTGATTGTACAGTTCCAACTACTGGCTTCATGAAACACAAGCTTTATACATACCTACCACAATTGCAGTCAACTGCTCTACCACTCAGTTGTAACCTCTGTAATTGCAAAAGACATTTTTCTGTCATACTAGGTTACGATGTTCTGGAATACTTTGCTTTCCTCAAAATATCCACCTCTCATTCTCCCCTTCTCATCCATGACTGTCCTTTGTATGTACTGACAGGTGAGGAATGTTTCTGAATCTGCACTATTGCAGAACAACTTTTCTCTCAAGGAGAAAATAAGGTTCAAATCTGCCTTAAAAATTAAGTAAGGTAACATTTGCATCAAGGAAGATGATGATGATGATGATGATGATGATGATGATGATGATGATGATGATAGTGGAGATGGTGGTGAAGATGGTGGTGAAGATGGTGGTGTTTGTGATGGTGATGGTGGCAATGGTGGTGCTGGAGGTGATAATGGTGCTGATGTTGGCTGGTATTAATCATATTTATGCTGTGCACAATGGGAACATCTACCATGTTTTCAGAATTTATGCCATACTTGGTATTAGATGCTTTGCGTATATTACCTTGAGTGTAACCATTTCACTGATTATACAGGTGAGTGAAATGAACAGGGTTATAAATTTCTGGTGATTATAAATGAAAAAAGCTATCTTGGTTGTTAAAAATATTTATAATATCCAATGGCATTGATTGATTCATTTATCTATCAGTAAAATCTGTATTCTACTCTGTATACGAGGCATTGACAAAAGGGACCCTTAATGTGCTTAGAGTGACGAGCATTTTAGATATTCATGGAAAATCTGACCTATAAAGGACATCTCTGCTGCCACCTAAATGGAAATTTACCTTGTTCAAAGCTTAGTTATTGGAAAGCCTAAAAAACAAAAGTCCCTTGTAGAACATTGAATCAAAAGGGGTAAGAAATTTAATCCTCTTATTATTAGTATTTAATCTATTTTTTTAAAATTAAAATTACCTGCCAGTTATAATAAAATATCAGACATATTTAACATAAAAATGAAAAGTCCTGAATCCCATCTATTAATTTTTATGAAGTTAGGATTGAATCTTCATTTCTAAAAGTAGCAAAATTAAAACAAAAAATGAGCTCTGTTTTTGCATATAAATACATCTCTGTGAGTTTGTAAGTGTTATGTCTACTTTGAATCCCGAGGATGAATCCATCAGCCTGGGAGATGACTCAGTAGGTAGAGATCTTGTCTCACAAGCCTGATGACCTGTGTTTTGACTTGCAGAACTCATATCCTGGCTGGAACCAGCCTATCATGAGCCTGTGCTCTTACAGGGAAATGGAGGGCAGGGACAGAATTTCAGGAAGCTCAGAGGCCACTTACCTACATGTGTTCAGCAATGAGCAAGAAGAACCCTGTCTCAAACAAGGTAGAATGTTAGAATTGACATCTGAGGCTATCCTCTGACTTCTACATGCCTGATTTTATATGTATACCCCCCTCCCACACACACACACCAAGAACTTTATCTGATTCTGAAATAGGATGAACACCAATAAAATTGTGAGTTTTTTTTCTCATATGGGCACTAATCAGTGAAACTTACATTCTATGGGATGATAAACTCAGGTCTCTTTTAATACTCAGGATACAACCCACATATCATAAGTTTAACAAGAAGGAAGGCCCAAATGAGGTTGCTTCAATCCCACTTAGACGGGGGAACAAAATAATGAGAGAAGGAGAGGGAGGGAGGGACCTGAATGAAAGAGGGGAAGAAGAGGAGTAAACAAGAACAAGATCAGGTATGGGGGTGGGAAACAGGAGAGATGTCCAGAGGGCTAGGAGAATGAATAGAAATATGCAGCCTCTTGGGGTGGGGTGGAAGGTGGGGAGGGGACCCCCTAGAATGTACCAGAAACCTGGGAGGTTAGAGACTCTCAGGATTCAATGGGGGTGTGACCTTAGCCAAAATGCTTAACAGTAGGGAGAGAGAGCTTGAAGAGTCTACTTCCAGTAGATAGACAGGGTCAAATGGAGGGATAGGGTTACTAACCCATAGACAAAATTTCTGACCCAGAATTGTTCCTGTCTATAAGAACTACAGGGACAAAAAATGGAGAAGAGACTGAAGGCAGTCCAGTGACGGGCCCAACTTGGGATCCTCCATCTCATGGTGGGGCACCAAGGCCTGAGACTATTAACGATGCTTTGAGGTGTTTACAGACAGGAGCCTAGCATTAATGTCTTCCGAGAGGCCAAAACAGCAACTGATGGAGACAGACACAGATACTTACACCCAACCATTGAACTGAAGTCGGGGACCCTGTAGTTGAATTAGGGGAAGGACTGAAGGGTTGGGCGACCCCATAGGAGGACCAGCAATCTCAACTAACCCAGACCCCAGGGAGCTCCCAGAGACTGAGCCACCAACCAGGCAGCATACATGGGACAGTCTGAGGACCCCCAGCATATATATATATATAGCAGAGGACTGTGGGGTCTGGCCTCAGTGGGAAAAGATGTGCCTAATCCTCAAGAGACTTGAGGTCCCAGGGAAGGGGGATGCCTGTGAGTGTACCCTCTCAGAGGCAAGGGGGAGGAGGAATGCATGAGGAATGGTGGGAGGGGGGACCTGGACGGGAGCAATGACTGGAATGTAATTAAATAAAATAATTTTAAAAAAGATATGTGGAGGATCATAAATGGCAGCTAAAGAAAACTTCCTTTTGACTTTGGCCCAAGGAAGGTGATAGCCTCTGGATGCTATTAGTCAGCACCATCAGTTGACCAAGTGCTGTGTAGGGACTATGCTACACACTTCCTGAAATTTATATATACTTATATTTAGGCTCTCTTGCCAGAGTTTGCTCTGCAAATGAGAAGTTGGGCATCCTTGCAGATTACAGGCTGTTTCTCTTTGTTTCTTACATAGCATGAAACAAAGAAAGATACGTAGTACGGATACCAATGCAAGAGTGTTTGTTGAAGTGTTTCTTCAAAAGACTGAAAAATGGGATATAGCTGCAAAAGCCCAACAATAGGGAATTGTTAAATAGACAATACAGAGTGGATCCATTAACATGTCAGTGCAGAAAACTAATTATGGCGTGGGGAAACACAAACTTTCCATAGGCCAACAGCTAGTACCATGAGATTCCATTTTTTT
>JADRCC010570340.1:0-13721 GCA_019843855.1 Hylomyscus alleni | reverse complement strand
CCCTGACCTTCAGGAAAGGAGGCGACCCCGCACAGCTTGTTCAGTGAGATTTTATACAATTTTCAGGGCAGTAGTCATTAGACACAATGTGATTGGTAGAACTGTGACTTTTAAACTGATTGGTCTTTAGGGATAGAGGTGGCAAGGACTTCCCTTGTCTGAAGATGGGCACAGGACCACCCTGGGGAATGTGCCCCCACCTGCAGGTAGTTTCTCACCCTGTGGTCTGAGGAATGTTAATTAGCCTTTCCCTTCCAGAGAGTTCTGGTACCCTCCTAAAGTTCCTGAGCTTATCTGATTAAGGAAATTCCTGGCCTCCTGGTGTTTTTCTGAGACTTCCCTGATTACTTGGATCTTACAAAAGATTTATTTGGGTTCATTGTTTGATTTTAGTAACTTTGTTGAGATTCCAGTTCATGATCAGCTGGCCCTATTGCTTCTGGGCTATTTGATGGGGTAGTACACTATAGCAGAAGCCTGTAGCAGGACAAATTTGCTTATAATGTGCCCAGAAAAAGTGAGTATGTGTCGGAGGGTTGATAGTTCCCACGGTTCTCCTTGAGGATATGTAGTAAAGAATATTAGTTTGTCAGGTAGGGTTGACAAGGGACAGGAGTTATTGTGATAACTGAGACTGCTCTTGCCCCTTTGTTAGTTTGCAAAAAATACACTTATTGAATACCTAATATATGTTGAGCACTATGATACTTCGTAGAATATAGATGTAGGTTGAATATATAGTATATGTTGTGTCTCTAAGGGTTAAATTTTCCTGATGGAAGTGCTACAGTTCTGAGGAGAAAAGTATCTTGGCAGTTGGGAATCAAAGAATACCACAAAAGTTACACCACACAACAAACCTCACATGGATTTACTGGGAGAGTCACAAGAAGATGGCTGCCTCTGCCCGGGCAGAGAAGTGATGCCTGAGCAGAAGACAGGCTTAGACAGGATTTCATGGGGGAGGAGTTTTTCAGGGAGGGGATTTCCGGGATGGGAATTGGTGAAATTTCAAGCCAGGCTCAGGGATCGGTGGGACTTCATGCTTAGCGGTTGATGGGCTTTCATAGGTTTTCAAACCCAGTAGTGGGCTCAGACCTTTTACCCTGCACACACCCTTTGTGACCATAAGTGTTTTTATTGCAGATATATTTTTCTGTATTTTGAATGTTTGTTTATAATGAGATATTTTGGGGTGGGAGATAATAAACCTAGTCTGACTGATTTTGTACGTACTATGTATGCATAGCCTGAAACTCTATGCATTGGTACTTTAGTGTACCAACATTTTGTCTGTCTTGTCACATTAAGTCATGTACAGAATTTCACATTTCTGGCATTAAAAATGTTTTGGAGTTTGTATATTAAACTTTTGACAAGGAATATGTGTTTGTTTTTATGGGATTCTCAGAAACAAACTAAAAGATGGCACATACACTCCTAGCAGACAGAGATGTTGAGTAACTATTTGTTGAAAGAATCACTAAAGCATTAGAATGAGTTCTATTGAAAGGGGGTTAGGAAAAGCTTTACCAGAAAAGTGATATGTCGGGACTATCTTGAAGAATGTGTTAAGTTGTGTAACTGTGTAAAAGTATCCTAAGCAAAAACGATAACTAGATCAGGAGCATAAAGTGGGGTGGGGGGAGGGAGGCTGCATGGTGGTTTAAGAGAGTGATGGGAGCACAGCATGTTGGGAGCACCTGTTAGAGCACAATATGAGGGACTACAACATGATGGGAGCACATATGGGACCACAGCATGGGGGGAGCACCTGTTGGAGTACAACATGTGGGAGCATTGTAGGAGCACAGCTTGTGGGAGCACCTGTGGGGACTACAGCATGATGGGAACACCTGTGGGGACTACAGCATGATGGGAACACCTGTGGGACTACAGTATGATGGAAAGATGAATGAGATTAGAGCCAGAACCTGAAGACACTGAGTACCATCTGAGCAGTGAGGTATTAACTAGATAAGCAAGGGTGTGCCACTGAAGCAACCTGCCCTCCAAAGGGACTGCCATTTACATCCTGTGCACCATCTGGGGTAAGTATGCCAAGTTGCGGAGCTGCAGAGAGCAGCTTCTCCAAGCACCTCACACTCCACCCATGTACTGTAAGGCACATTGGTCTGTCCTCTTCTTCCTCCGTGTATCCCTAAGGGTCACTTCTTTGGCTCATCTCCTACTCTTAAGATACTCCTTCCCACTGCTCCCTCACCTTGGAACCTGTCACTGGCACCTCACTTAGAAGGCATGACCACTGGCAATACACACTTCCCGCCATGTGTGCCCTGGTGTGTGCGAGCTGTGAGATGTGTGTGAGATGGAGTGACATGTGCATTCCCGGGCAGAGCTTTCATGGTGTGCAGTGATGTGGTAGAATTCTTCACAGGGGAAAAGGAGCCTTCCCCAGCTTACTTAGAACACTGAGTGGGTCATGAGAGGTCCCAAGGACACCAGCAAACTTCTGCCTCTTCACATTTTGATGTCTCTGGGCAGTTAAATACCCCAAGTGGGGAGTTTAAATAACTTACTCTGCTTGTACAGGAATATTTGTTATGTTATGTGGCTGAGGGCATGGGGGTATTAATGAACTAATAAATGAGTTGTGTTTCACAGAAAGTTGGGACAGAGCCAAAAATGGTGTCCTTTCTGTGATCTGTTAAAACTCCAGCTTGACAGTGTGTTCCCATTAGACCTTGTTCTGAAAGAAGGAAAAAGAAGGGTCCCATTTACCCCAGGGTATTATGAACATTTTTGTTATTTGGTTATACATAACAGGAACCTAAGAAATTTGTGTAGTGGAAAATACATAGAATCCCAATGCTTTGAAAGCAGAGGGAGAATTGTCAATTCAAAGCCCACAGTATGTCAAGTGATGTTTTTAAAAACAAAGCAGAAAACACCTTTTATTACCTTCAATTTGTTAGTGAGATAATTGCTAGAAGCAGCTGTGACTTAGTGGAGACTCCTGACTCCCAAATCAGCAACCCCTCCACCCATTAATCTGTTCTGTACTGTGACTTCAAAAAAAATTTGTCAGTTGTGTGTGTGTGTGTGTGTGTGTGTGTTGTATATCACTGAGATAGTTCAAACAATTTGCAATAAAAGCAGATGAGAAAGAGGAATAAAACAGGTTTGTTAAAACATCTGAACTTTATGGAGATTGCACCTAGATAAAAAAAAAATCTGCCAGTTGATGTGTGGAAAACTTAGTTTAAATACAAGTAGGAAGTTTCCCTTTTGTGGTGTAAATCAGCCCAGAATTGCATTGATGTAGGCTATCTGTTAACCCATAGGGGTCTTGTAAAACAGGAATAAATGTGCTTTCTATTTGCAGTTCCAGCTAGCCTCTATAAATTAGAAAAATAAATGGATTCTGGTGAATCTGCAGCCTGTGGAGCTACTCGATAGGTGTTCCCTCAAGAGCCAGTTGTAAGTCTATGCTCCTTGCTCAGGGGGTAATATATCTAGGATGTACATTACAAAGAAACAAAATAGAATTTTTTTTTTGTTCCCAGAGGCCTAACATGATTCCCACTTCTTTAGATTATACCAGATAATTTATAAGACATGAAACTGATAAAAGATGGCATGACACTCTATAATTCAATAGAGTAACTCACAAAAGTTTTCTGGAATCAGTTTGGCTCTCAGATATATTAACAGTTTGTGAGGGAAGGAAGCCAGGTCATACACGTTTACAAGTTTGCACAGATGCGCACACTGTCCAGGGGTGTGTTTCCGTTTGAGTTTGGAAGGGGATGGGAGAGTAGGGGATGAGAGATTGAAATCTGTGAAACAGTTATTTTTTAGAGCTGAATTCCAGAGCACCTAAATGAAAAGGGGGGATAATATGACCTGCAAGAAGATGCTTGCGTGTAGTTTCTTTTCGAAGAGGATGAGAGGCAGTATTGACCTCTGACAGTCCCGAGTCTTCCTGCTCAGGGTCTGTGATTGATATTCCTTCCCAGGCCTGATCAGGTTTGATCAGAGTCATGTACATTTAGAAATGCGTGACTTCCTACATGTCTTCATCTTCTATTACTGTCTTTTTTGGTTATTTGTGACACTATAAACATTGAGTTATTTGGGACTCGGATGACACAGTTACTACAGTCTAGCTTAGATTGTACTTGGTTTTCTCTTTTGTTCTAGAATTGGGCAACGCTTCCCCCCATAGAGCGGAATTGCAGAGTTAGTGTTCCAGTGAGCCCAGCAGAGGAGGCTGGTCTTATACAAATAGAGTGAGGGAAGCGAAAACAAAACGTAAGCAGAGCAGTCATTTCCAAGTTACTCTACTCATCAGGTAGGGATAGGGAGAGAGAACAACTGGACCAGAGCCTGTCGGTGAACATCAGGTTACCTAAAGGGGAGGCATGGGGAACTTCAGGGTCATGTCTGTAGAAATTGGCCTGTGGGGAAGTTTGGCTGTTGTCTCTCTCTAACCTGATTTCCTCGGGGTTTAGACCTGTTTCAGCTAGGATGTGAGGCCTCAGCACAAGGGTCATCATTTCAAATTTTGGACCCAGTCCAAACACAGTGACCCTAGAATTTTTATTTAACATTATCAAGCTACTTTCAAACCTTTGACCACATGGTTCATTTCTGATATTTCTTTATTTTTACGCCAGCAGGATAAAGGTGACCTTCGGTTTTTGCCTTGGAAATTAGAGTATAATGTCTATTTCTCTTAACCCTAGCTGCAAACTAGGATCACCTGGGAGGGATTTTGATCGCTTATGAAGTGCAGGTGCTTGGCTCTCTGCCTGAACCAGCTTGCCAGGTTCAGGGCTCTGTGGTGTCGGGTTTTGGTTTTTTTTTTTAAAAAACTCTGTAGCCATGGTAGAAACCACTTCTCCGAGGACCGTTCCTTTGGTATATACATCCTCTCAGTGCCCCTTTTCCAAGGCCCACAACACACTCCCCACATTCAAACCTATATCTCATCAGTAAATTGCTACAGTTCTGAGTACTCTGTAGGTTTTAGAACTATTGATTGAAAGGAGAATCTATTGAGTCTACATACTGTTTAAAGGTTTGGAATTTGGCTGGGCATTGTGGCACATGCCCTTAATTCTAGCACTTCGAAGAAGAGGCCGGTGGATCTCTATGATTTTGAGGCCAGCTTGGTCTATATTAGCACATTCCAGAACAGCTAAGGCTACATAGTTACATTTATATGTATATGTATATGTATATATATTTTTTTCTTGACATCTACTTGTAACTTGCCAAGGGCTGAACCATAACTTGTCTCTTTGGGTGTTAAAGATTGATCTTCAGGTACAATAACATTACACAGAGGAAACAGTTTCCATAGGCTCTTCCTCACTCTGAAGCCTCTGACTGTTCCCTGTTCCCTTTTAAAGATTTTGATCACTTTGATTTATGAAAACAGTTATTTGGGTTTACATAAGTAACCTCTTTATTTTATAGCCGAGAAATGAATTTGTCCATCCTGAGACAAGTCAATTTGTAACCTTGAGGGAGAGCCCCGAAGGCATGAGTATTACTCTGGTTAGGACTGTACTTGCACAGGGAGAACTTCCGGATTTAAAGACACTTCACTTAATAACAACTGTGTGTGTGTGGGGGGGTCGTGATTAAATGAAAATGATCATTGCACCATGCCTGATTCTATGGGTTCTTCTGCTCTTTGTCTATCTTGAATATACGCCACTATTTTTGTCCGGTAGCTGTAGCAGCTGTTAGAAATGCCATGCATGCTTGCTGGGAATGGGGTGGCAATTTCATATACAATATCCCTTGATTGGATTGCCCAAGGTTGTTTTCTTTTATAAATTTGTCTTCCCACAAAAAAAGGGGGTTAGGCTGGAGAATTTGCCCCAATTACTAACGACTGATTTTGAATGTGCAGTGCGTCAGCCATAGTTGTTGCTGTAGGCAGCTGCACACTGCATTATTAGCTTGAGTACGTAGTAACTGCTTCACAGTAGGAGTTGTAAAAATCGATTAGAGGAGAAAACACTTTGTCAGAAGCAGGGAAAAAAACAAAACAAGGACTGCAAAAAGCAGCACAACGGTAAGCTTTAGGGTAGGTATTAGCTTTGAGGATCTCTGGCTTAGAAGTGCCTATCTGGGTGCATTTCAGAAGTGCTTGTGTTTACTTTAATTAGTTGGCATTTGAGTTATCTGAACTAGGGTTCTACTCCTTAGAATTTAGATGCCGATGCCTTCATAGAGTTGATTTTAAAATCCTACCAAAATTCTGCTGTCCCTCACCTGCATGGTCGCCTACGGAGAGTGCCTTTTTCCTAAGAGATAAAATCCTGGAAGCTCCCTCATATGATGAATACATTAGTTTCCGTTTTCTTTATGTGACAGAGGTCACATAAACTGAACTGTTAATGCATATTTCATCTGAGTCTGCAACCGGGGGACTCAAAACGAGGATGAAAAGCTGTCTACCCTTAGAGCCTGTGAGCGCCATTGTGAACGGGCTCTGCCCAGCCCAGTGCTCTTTTTTTTTTTTTTTTTAACTGATTGGGAGCCATCCTCCAGTCAGCCCCTCTGCTTCCAGACCTTTATGAATAGCCTAGCTTTGCTTTCTTTTCCTCTTCATAATCCTTTCTTGTCATGGTGATAAATGGTGGGTGGGTCACTGCTTAATGAAGACTGTGATCATGTAAAATAGCCTCTGATTAAAGAGTAGCTCAGCGGGTGCCTTATTCTCATGGGAGGCGTATGACTGGGGTGGGGTTGAGTGAATTCCCTTTCAAGTTCAGGAGGTAAATTGTGTATCCCCCCCCCATCCTCCCACCCCCTGTCAGTTAAAGACAATTAGAGGTGCTCTCTGATTTCAAGGGGGAACAAAATGATGTTCTCCCCCAAATAATGTATTCCATTTGAAGAGAGAAAGCAAATTCTGATTTCCTTGGGCTGCTGCAGTGTCCTTGGCTTATGAAGGGCAAACCCTCATTATGAGCATGCAAGTCACTGTAAGGAGGCTGTGTATCTGATACTCGTGGAAGAGTTGATGTAAAATGGTAGAGGGAAATAGTTGCATCTGCCTTCTCACCTCACACCAGTTTGCTGCTTCTTTGTCAACTTAATCCTTAAAGGAGTTTAATTTCTGATACAAAGTCTGATACTTACATATGAAAGTCTAAACTTGCCTGGGTCTTCCCCACCCTACAGTAGCTACCATTAGATTATTAGTCTCAGACAGGAGGGAGAGCCGTGCTTCCGCATGTGTGGTCACTGTTGAGATCCTAGAACTCTGATAGACTTGCCTTGGCATTGAGTAATTAATAAGTGCATTGGTTTGGCAATGATGCTCTATGATGAGAGCACTTGCCCACGTCCTATCAGCGCTGAAGAAATAGCTCAGCAGCAGTTCTCACTTGTCAGCTTTGGTTTTTGGTTTATTCCGATCATTGAACTGATCATGAAGCTGAGCTGTTTTAGTTTCTGCAAGGCTGTGTGGCGTTTGAAGGCCAAAGATGAGAGCTGGTTTGACCTGGAGATTCGGTGGTTAGGTATTTGGACCAGCCTTATCCTAGCTTTAGTGTGAGCATGTTCCTTTAATGCTGCCGTTTCATCCAGCGCTGCACCCTGGAAGTCTCAGAAGATCCACTTCTGTAAGTTGCTGTAGTCACCCCTAGCTCCCATGTGTGCACATACACAGACCTTCCTTAGCATTTCTAGGTGAAGGGATTCATGTCTCAGAGTGCCAGTCTTCTTGATAAAAACTGTCATCAAATTAGGTAGAGTCTTTCATTCTGGAAAATGATTAAAGTATTTCTTGTATAAAGTTAGTTTCTAAAATTCTTTGTACAGGATGAGGTTTCTCTGTCTGTCTGTCTATCTGTCTGTCTGTCTGTCTGTGTGAGTGTGTGCTTGAGGGCATTCGCACACTCATTTGCATGCAGCACATATGTACATTCACCTATGGGACAGTTCAAAGGGAAGTTTTTGATAGATGGAATAGAATTTCTTTGCAGATTCTGGTCTCTCAGCACCAGAAGAGGTGTGGAGAGCTCCTTGTGCTGTGTAGCCAGGTAGCATTTAAATTATGATGGAGTTGAGGTGCAGAAAGAACTTGACTGGCTGTACCTAGGCACTTGGTTTTATTCAGACAGGGTCTGATTAGTTGACTGCTCATGGTCAAAGCTCAGCTGCTGTGACTGGCTAAGACATCACTATTGTTAAAAAAACAAAAGTGTATGTCTAAGTGTATGTCTAAGTGTCTGTCTAAACCAGACTTTCAGGTTGTTTCCCTTCTAATAAGTTAGGTTGTAGGTTATTAAATAAGGACTCAACCTATAGAGGCAGCCTCAGGCAAAATTTAATTTAATAAGATATATTTATACTAAAGCAAACTGGGATATTATTTGTAATTCAAATTTAACTACAAGTAATACAAGAAAGAAATTAAGCAAGAACAAAAGGAAGAATAAGCTTTGTTAATGCAGTAGATGGTGTTTGGAGAGGGGAGAGATTGGTTAAGATGATTCCCAAGTCCTCATGCTGTGGGGAGAGTTGGAATCTAAGCAGTTTACGATAAACTAAAAGCTTGAAAAGTGAGGCTAGGAGCAAGAAGGGGGAGTTGGAGTGAAAATAGACTCTCTGTGGGAGCGGCAGGGCTCGTAGATGACCAGTGTGCTCCTTTGGATTTGGGACAATGAAAACAGGTTGCTTCAGTTAGGCTCATTAGAGATTTCTTGTTCTGATACCTTTGTTCCCCCTAGAGAGAGAACTTGTGACTGAAATATTATGAGACTAGATTACCTGGCCACATTTTCACTATAATTTAGTAGCAAAATGGAGACCAGAATCATGGCCCCTGACCCTTTTTCTCTGAAACCTGTTATAGCGGCACTTTGATATATCATTAGTTTGGAATAAATTCATGTAAAGTCAAGTAGTTTTCATAAAGTGGAGACATCTGAAAAGAACTTGGTTGTATAAAAGTGGTTACATGCAGATATTGAGTACTACCTCATCTCCAGAAAATTATGTTTTCTTTATGGAATGTTCTAGAAAACTAAAGCTTTATATATTGTTAAATTCATTATTAGAAATACCATCAAATTATATCAACTTCTGCCTCCCCTTCCCCTCCTTGCCCTTAGCTCTCCCACAGTTGCAGGTGTCCCACTGGTACTGAACTATTCTCATTTTACCTCTTCTCTGAAACACCTTTCCAGAGTCCACATCCTTCATGACTTCATAGAAAATAAATTGGCCAAGTGAGTCCATCTTGTGACTTGTCCAGAATGTGGTTTCATAATGTCATTTTTTTCATGTCTACCAAGAGTGCACATCCCTTCACTCTTGCTTAATCATCAGTCTTTTATGCCAGGAAGTGTTCAGGAACCCCAAAAGACCACCAAGGAGCCGTTCTTGATGTAATAGCATTAGGGTCTCTTTATTACAAGCTCAGACTTGGGCTCTCCTCCAACCCAACCCTGACACAGCAGGACAGGAAGGGAAGGCAGAGCAGCCTCGAGATCTCAGCAGGACAAGGTTTTATAGGGGATGGGAGTGAGTGAGGGGGTGCCCAGCCAGGCAAGCATCTAACTGAATGTCTATTGTCAGCCAACAGGTGGATGCTCTGAAGTGAGACCGTACAGAATCACAAATGGCCTGAAAGAACATCTGAAACAATCAGACTCACCTTTGATTAACTGTTGCTAGGAAGTAGCTAGGGAGTAACTCCTGGTATTTGGGTGCAGCTTGGGTTCTGCTGCAGGTCAAATTTTCAGGCTTTTTTTTTTTCTTTAAGATGGAGGCTGGTCCCAAAATGGAGTAGGTTTGGCCCCTCAAGTTCATTCGTATTTATTCTTTCCAAATTGTTGCTTCTGTAAGCTGGTAGGTGTTCAGCATAGTCTTTAATCAGTTAATTTTTATTTTGAAGATCTGGCTTGACTTAATAAATAATAGCCTGAAAAGAAGTAGGAAGATTCTGCTGATCTGCCGATGATTTCAGCTTCAAGGGAGATCTTGTCTCAGAAACACTGATGGATATCTGGCCTACACACACGTGTGCACGCACACATGTGCCTAAGCACCTACACAACATGAACCCACAGGTGCATGTGCACACACAGAAACCAAGTACTTTGTATCAGGATAATAGAATGATGCTTTGAGGGCATTTAAGGAATTATCTGGATATCATCTATCATAGAACCAAGGTTAGAGGCTTTTAACTGATTTGAAAGAGAAGTCAACATGGCATTGCTTACACATGGCCACCCAGAGACGTTTATCCTTAGGTTCAGCCATCCATGGACTCAGAAGTGTCTTTAGCTTTGGATCAAGGGTTCTAGACCCCGATGAAGCACACTTTGAAATTGGTCGTATGATGCTGTTTTTGTAGGCATGAGAAACGGGAGAGGTATTAGAGTCATGGGGGCTTCCACAAGATTTCAAAGGAAACCTGAAGCCAGGAAGTGTATGTCAAGGTCATAATCCTTACAGGCAGCCCTAAGAGTGCTGTGCAAAGCTATAGGGTGGAAAGTTGTAAAGTAGAGACCTTGGGAAGTTGGAGATGCCAGGGATATAAACTGTCTATTGAGGAAAGCCCCAGGCAGCAAATGGAACCAGCCCAGGAGACACGTCATGCAAGTTGTAAATGCCAAGTTTGTATCATGCTATGACATGCCACGGTGCTGGACATGGAATTACAGGATTTAATACTGGCCCCTGTGGGTTTCAGTCTTGCTTTGGTTTTAGCTGTCAAGCCTATATCCCCACCCCCATTACTGCCTTATTGCAATGGGAATGTTTACCCTGTCACTGTATTTTGGAAGTCTATAATTTGGTTTTGATTTTTGTAGGATCTTGTAGCTAAGTGTTTACTCTGAGTCCCAGAGGAGACTTTGGACTTTAACTTATGAACAGTGGCAGAACTGTTAGGACTGTGGGGACTGGTAGATGGACTAGATGCATTTTAGATTATGATGGGGCTCTGAGCCTTTGGCAGCCAGGTGTAGAATGTTATAGCTTAAAGATGAACTTACGTACTGGAGACTGGGTTGCCAGCTCACTGGCTTTGGGAAAGCGATTGAGTCCTGAGGGCTCTGAGCCAATGCATCCCTTGATGGATTCATAATATGGTGACAGTATTCGGTAGTGTCAGAGGTAAGGCCTAGTTGGAGGAGTCTTCCTTTTCTCGGGTTACTTTCTGCCTGCCATGAACCGAATGGTCTATTCTGCCATATGTTCTCCTGCTACTGTGATGTCCTTTTCAAGCACACTGGGCCAGGCTGTCCTAGGCTGAGCCCAATGAACGCATGAGCCAAATAAATCTGTCCCCCTTTAAGTTTTTCTTGTAGTATTTTGGTCACAACTCTGTAAAAAGTAGCTAATACAGACACCTTGTTTCTTCTCACTTTTGCCTGGTAAGACAAATTCCGCAGTATCCAAGGCGTATGTTTCTTACATACTTCAATACTTTATTGTAGGAATGAGGAGAAGGGGAAAAATGGGCGTAGGGAAGTAGATCAGGACTTCATAGTATGACTGCCTTGGTTTCCACTCTCTGGCCCTTCATTCTGCAGTGGTAGCATAGGATGGAGAGCAACAAACTCAACATTCCAACTGTGTACTTTTGTACCATAAGAATCCTTTTGGAGTGCAGTGCCCTCCCTGTCTTTGGCTCTTGTTTGTTGTGGTCTGGTCCAGCTTACCTGTGTCCCAGTATCTGTGGAGCGTGATAAGAGGAAGCCCAAGAAAACTTGCTCTGCCAGAGTGTCACCAGTGGTGCAGTTAAGGTTACTGGAGGCCTGAGATCTACCGTGTGGCTAAGCCATGCAGCTCCCCTCTCGAGGGACAGAAACACGGTCTCTTCTCCCCCTTTGAAGTGCTGATCCTACCCAGAAGGAAGTCCCTGTTTTTGGCAATAGAAGTAAAATAGAAAAATTCAGTTTGACCTACTTCTCATCTGTGAGTGCCCTGCATTGTCCTCCCAGGCAGTGTGAAAACCCTCGGGCTGGGAGGCTGACAGCTACAATCAGACACTTGCACTGAGGGGAACAGACGCCATGAATTTTAATAGGGGTGCTGCTGCTGGATGAGGTGGAGAGGAATGAGAGCCAAGCCAACCCTAACAATAGGAACAGTAGGGAGGTGTCATGGCAGGGATGGGAGTAATATCCAGATTGTTTATCCTACAATGATTCTCATGATTTAAGAGGGAAGGATTGCCAAACTCTTATAAAGGAGTGAAGGTGTAAATCTTCCATGATTATTAATCCTGCTATACTGATGTCAACAAGAATTTGCCTATCCGTCTCTCTGTCTATCCATCTATGTGCCCATCCATCCATCCATCCATCCATCTAAATCAAAGGATGATGGGGGATGGAGAGATGGCACTGACTGCTCTTCTGAAAGTCCTGAGTTTAAAACCCAGCAACCACATGGTGGCTTACAACCATCTGTAATGGGATCTGACACCCTCTTCTGGAGTGTCTGAAGACAGCTACAGTGTACTTATATATAACAATAAATAAATCTTTGGGCCAGAGTGAGTGGGCCTGGTGTGAGCAGGAGGTTCTGAGTTCAATTCCCAGCAAACACATGATGGCTCACAATCATCTGTACAGCTACAGTGTACTCATATACATAAAATAAATAAATCTTAAAAAAGAAAAAAAGAATGACTTGTTAACAGTAGAATCTACAACTAGAGCATTGGACACAAGCCAGGAGAATAGCAGCCACCATTGCGATGAAAGTTCTTCCTGAACAGGCTTCAGACAGTCACTTCTATGGGTGCGTGCCCACAGAGCCATGGAGCCTAGCATGCTGCAGGAAATCTTTGTTCTGCATTTCGTTTCCCCTTATGATTAGCTGTGAAATGTTCCGATTGTCTTAGGTTAGGAGGACTAGAATGGGCTACCAGGGCCGGCCTTTTCCCACAGAGCAGATTGGATGGATCTCAATATTCTCAAAGTAGCCTCCCAAGTTTGAAGACTCCAGAGACAGTGCTTGTCTTTGTATACCATAGCTCCATTGAATTCTTAATGTTGGTCCCTGCTGTGACACACACAAGCTATTTGTGGTTTTCAGAATACAGGGCTGCTTTGGGGGTTAATTTTTATGTTTTTCTATCTATGCTTTTTAGTTGGAGGAGACCTTAGAAGGGGTAGAGAATCATGCCAGAACCCTACTTTTGTCAGTAAACCAGGAGAAAATGTCTTGAGTAGGATGTGACATTAAAAAAACTACATTACAAATTTTATATATCAGGTTCTTCTGCTGATATATAACAGGAAGGTTTGATCCAAACAGCAGCCATTATTTAAGAAAACACTTGACTTTCCTGTTGCTATCCAGGAACTGGGATGTGGCATGAAACTGTGTTCTGCTGAGCAAAAAGCAGTAGTTGTTTCCAAAGCAAAGGTAGGATCAATTTCTTGTTGTCTAAGTTGGTTCTTCTCCATGGCTGGAGGGAGATGAATCTAGGATTTCTCTGGTGTTAAGTTGGGACTCTAGGATGGTACACATGAGAAATGGGGACTGAGAACTGTGCCGCCCATCACTAAACCATGATGGACTTATCTTTAGTCTTCTATGGGGGCTTATCACCACCTGTTGGAGATGGAGGTTAAAACTTAATGGGTCATATTCCAGGCTTCAGTGTTTTTGAAGATTTCATCTTTAGACTTAAAATTTAAGCATGTAAGGATTTTGTGTAGTTGTATTCTCTGTGTGTGTGTTTAAGTAATTTGTTACGCTCA
>JADRCC010570338.1:0-10847 GCA_019843855.1 Hylomyscus alleni | reverse complement strand
AAAAAAAAAAGAAAGAGAATTTCTCAAATTCATTTGGAACAACAAAAAACCCAGGATAGCAAAAACTATTCTCAACAATAAGAGAACTTCTGGGGCAATCATCATCTCTGACCTCAAGCTCTACTACACAGCAATAGTGATTAAAAAAAACTGCATGGTATTGGTATAGAGACAAGCATGTAGATCAATGGAATAAAATTGAAGACCCAGAAATGAAACCACACACCTCTGGTTACTTAATCTTTGACAAAGAAGCAAAAACCATCCAGTGGAAAAAAAGACAGCATATTCAAAGAATGGCATTGGCTTAAGTAAGGGTCGGCATGTAGAAGAATGCAAATTGACTCATTCTTATCTCCTTGTACAAAGCTCATGTCCAAGTGGATCAAGGACCTCTACATAAAACTAGATACACTGAGGGCTGGAGAGATGGCTCAGTAGTTAAGAGCACTGACTGCTCTTCCAGAGGTCCTGGGTTCAATTCCCAAAAACCACATGGTGGCTCACAACCATCTATAATAGGATTTGATGCCCTCTGCTGGTGTGTCTGAGGACGACACTGTACTCATATAACATAAAATAAATAAATCTTAAAAAAAAAAGAAGAGCCAAATGACTGTAAAGACATAAAAAAATCATTAAAAAAAAAAAACAGATACACTGAATCTAATAGAAGAGAGAGAAGCTTCTATTTTTCAAAGATGGTAATTAACACAAAGCCCCACAACTAGGCAAAGAGTAGAGAATAACACTTGCCTGTTATCACTTCTCTCATAGAAGCCATGATGATCCCATTGAAAGATGACAGATAAAGTTGCTTTGCTAAACTCCTGTTGATGTGTTTATAAAAAGATAAAGAGAGAGGGAATATGTTCTATGAAGGTGTAATGAGGTATGGGGAAAAGGGGTGCCTTGGCAGGCCGATGCTGAGGCATCCCTTCGCCCTGAGAGACTAACCACATGATGGTATAGAACAGAGTTTATTCAGGGCATAGGGAGAGGAGTCAAGAGGCGAGTGGGGGCAGAGAAAGGTGAGAGAGGCAGGGGCAAGCAGCCCCTTGGATAGTGAGTTAGGCATACCTGGCTGTTGCCAGGTAACTGTGGGACAAAGCTTAGACAGAATGCTAACCCCTCTGGTATCTCCTACCTTACAATGAATGAAGCCCTAAGTTCATAACATTTCCGCCAATATCTCCCAGAATTTATTTATTTATTTCCCAGTACCATTAACTGGGAAACAAGGATCTAACACAAGAAACTGTGTTGCACTTTTCATATTTATAACCAAACTATTTTCAAATTGCCCAAATCGCTCAAGAATTCTGACTTGCCCTGCCCCTTGCTCATTCTTCTTCAGATTCACACAACTCTTCGATGTCTCTGTGTATAAAGTTCTTTCTCTAAATGACCTCTTACAAATCTTAGCTTAAACGTTCCCATTACATTGGGCTTCCCCTAGAGCAGTGGCTCTCAACCTTCTTAAGGCTGTGACACTTTAATTCAGTTCCTATTGTGGTGACCCCAACCATAAAATTAATTCCATTGCTACATCATAACTTTGCTACTGTTATGAATCATAACGTAAACATCCATGTTTTGCAATGTTCTTAGATGACCCCTGTGAAAGGGTCCTATGGATGCCAAAAAAAAAAAAAGTTGTCACCCACAAGTTGAGAACTGCTGCCCTAGAACTTCCTGTTTATTTCCTATTCAGTTTCACAGTCAACTGTCTACATCGATTTTACGATTTTCCAAATATTATGTTACATGTAACTTACTTAGTTTTATTTCTGTTCCCCTAGAGTATAATTTCCATATTATCAATGACTTTTGCTTATTTGATTCAATGTTTAGTCTTCTATGAATTTTAGTTAATATTTATTAAATGGAGAAATTAATTGTTACAATGCCATATATTTTTTATTCAGTCTGTTTGTATCTCAGCATCATGTTTGGTTTTAGTAATGAGCAGGGCAAAGATAAGTGAGTCATAAATGACAGTAAGTGAAACAAGGACCAGGAATAAGGACAGAAAGCTATCTGACAGGAAAGCGGGAGTTCCAGTGGAGCAGATGAAGAAACTGAAATCCAGGGATCTTTCTGTAGGCTTAGATTTTTTTTAAAGCCTACTTTTAATAAGGGTTCTTAAGTCCTTCAATCTCCCTTTTAGCCCACCGCCCACCAGAGGTAGCAGAAAGGAAAGGTAAATAGAGCAAAGGAGGATGTGAACTGTGAACTTGTTTAGAAACAGCTCTTGGGAGAAAATCCAATCTGTGCTGTCAGGATATCAGCAGTCCAGTTCACACAAGTCAGCAGAGGCAGCTGGTTCCACTCACAAACACCATTCATGAATCCACAATGGCAGGTCAATCCAGAAGAAACCACAAGGCTCTGTCAGTTGGCTAGAGTCCACAGAAGTGGGCCAGAACACCACCAGAAATTTTTTGATGTATTTCTCTCTATGAAGTCACAACAAACAACAACCAAGGGATGGTAAAGCATACCAACACCACCTAGCATCATCAGTGAAGACCAGTGTTAGCAAAGTCCAATGATGAATGGCAATGAATGGCAAAGAATACCAATACCATCCAGCATCGTCCACTGTTGGGCTATATTTATATCCTTTCTAAACAACATGTGTTCTCTCGAGCATCTACTCTAGCAAAACATTATATGCCCTTTTCCCAAGCTGCCTCCCAAAAAAACACCACGTGTCTGTTCTTAACAAAACATCCTCCCACGTGTCTGCTGCAGTAAAAACATTCTCTCATAAGACAGAAAGACATCACACAACACAATTGTGTCTCCAAAGGACCTCTCGTGCCAGTATCACTTATGCTTAGAAACTGTATTCTAGAGCTGGAGAGATGGCTCAGCAGTTAAGAGCACTGTCTGCTCTTCCTAGTTCAATTCCCAGCAACCATATGGTGGCTCACAACCACCTGTAATGAGACCCGATGCCCTCTTCTGGTGTGTCTCAAGACAAGCTATGCTGTACTCATATACAAAAATAAATGAATAAATCTTAAAAAAAAAAAGAAACTGTATTCTATTTTCTATCCATGTTCTTTCATTTCAAGACACAACCTTTAACATGAATTGTTTTAAACAGAACTCTACTCTTTGTAGTATGCTAATCTCGATTTAAATACTCAACATTTTCTCACATAAAGTAGAACAGTATTTCACTATTTTTTAAAATTGCAAAATACCACAAGATATGCTTTATAATGGATATATATCCAAATTTTTAATAAAAAGATACAAAAGTTGAGACAACTCTAGGATTGCTTAAAAATATGAATTTGAATACTTCCTAATTTAATATTAATATTCATTGCTACTTAAACCATTCTTTATTAAATAAAAGCTCTCAATTCTGTCATACATGCCCACCAACCAAAACAGGTGTTTTCAGTCTCAATATCCCAAAAATGGGGTGGAAAAAAAGACATATAATTTGCTACTTATGATAAAATGTTATTTCCTTTTTTTTTTTCTTTACAGAGATTGTTTGTCTATATAGAGACAGGGTTTCTCTGGATAGCTCTGGCTGTCCTGTAACTCACTCTGTAGACCAGGCTGGCCTCGAACTCAGAAATCCGCCTGCCTCTGCCTCCCAAGTGCTGGGATTAAAGGCGTGCGCCACCACCGCCCCAAAATGTTATTCCCTTTTTTATAAATTTCAATAACTATAGTTCTGTGCCTTCACACATGCACTAGTGAGTTTAGGAAACAATGGAGTCACAAACTGCTTTACATACCTACATGTTCTCCTTGGTCTAGTCTGCTATGTTGTAATCCGCAATTGGGACCATCTAAGGATTGTCACACAAGTGTAAGCCTCATGTTGTCACCCCATTGTTATAATGCAGATCACTCATTTGAAAGGGACTAGTCCCTTGAACTCAGATAACCCGCCAAAATACATCTACCACATTGTCTGATCTCACTTAGAATTAATTCACTTAGCTTTGTCTAATCCTATATCTGCCTTTTATTCTTTCCTCCTTCTTCCCTTCCACCCCTCCTTTTTCTCTTCATCCCTTCTTCTCCACCTTCATCCTCTTTCTCAATCACCAGAATATGAATCATGTGATATTTAAAATATGCGTTTTTCTCTCTGCCAACCTCTTCAAATATACGGTACCTGACATAAAATAGACTCTGAACAAATATTTATTTGGATTAATAAATTGATGATTTAACTGAAACATGTCAAGCTAGATTTTACCTGAAGCCTTTACATTTTTGTTTCCATAGCTAGAGTTATTCATTCCTTGTTCTCTTCCTGCCTTGTTTCTTCAGATCATATCAGTCTCAACTAAACACCCTGCCCTCACACGAACCACCACTGACTATGTCAGCCCATTCACACCTAAAATCCTCTCGTGGCTGTGTTCAGTTTCCACACAGAACTTCTGACTACCTAAAGTTTGCTTTCCTGAAATTTCATTGCTGCCACCCATCTGCTCAGTAGAAGGCAGCTCCTTAAGGAACTTTGACTGTCTCTCAATGCCAAAAGTGATAATGACACATAGAAAACATTAACAGATATTTGTTTCAAACATGTATGAGAAGTTGAAATTTTCAGAGTTAAAATAAAATCCCATGTAGTGTCACCAACTCTAGTACCTGGGGTATAGACAATAAATTACATTGTTATTTGTACTAATAGCTAACATATTTCCATGGAAAATATATGTCAAATGATCACCAAATATACTACTGGGTAAGGGTAGGCCCATAGAAAACTAACCAAAACTTTCAAATATGTTAACATTCAGCACTAAGATAAACTTTTATAATACTGCATTATATAGCCATTCCACATAGCCATTCCCAACAAATCTCTGAGCCCCTGTGACACCTCCCCCCATACATTCATCCTTTTGAAAATATTTTCTGATGAACTGTATTTAACCAAGTAAGTCAATCAGCAAACAGATGTAGAATATATTAAGAAACAAGCATGTTTCTTAATTTCTTAATTTATGGAAATGAAATAGACAAAAATCCTTCACTCTCATGGAACTTAACATTGTAATTTATCACATTTTAATATTAAAGATAAAGAGATACAAGGTGATGAATAATTGATACAGCTGAATACATAGAATCAGTCATAGGTATATCAAAAGACACAATGATTGATACATAAATATACAGATACTCTAAATCCTCCTGATCACTTGGAATTATATAACTTAAGAGTCCTATTTGAATCAGGTACACTGTTCCCAATTGTTTCTCGGCAGTATTTTGTTCCTGCTATCCATGATGCTGGAGTCCTTGGAAAATACGTTCCTCTCTTTCTTTGTTTTGCATCAGGGAGTAAACTGTACACTGCTCTAATATAAACTATGAGTTCATTAAGTGTTTCTTAACATTTTAAAAGGCATTTCATTGTTGTTACTGATATCATGAACAAGTTCCTATTATAATGTCAAATCCAGAAGACTGTAGTAATGAGGTACTAACCTAAGTGGTGTATTTGAAACACAGCTGGTTTAAGGCATACCTTACAAACAGTATGTCCAGGTATAACTTGGTGACAAAGGCTTGTAATAGGAGATACAATTCAGAGAAAAGATAAGTGTGGTTTCTGGGTACATAAAAAGAAATAAGTAGTGTGGGTCAGAACCTTGGGATTTGTTTACTTATTTATTTTTAATGTGTGTTTGGTTTTCATGTATGTCTGTGTGAGGGAGTCACAAGCCACTAGAACTTGAGTTACAGACAGTTACCAGCTGCCTTGTGGGTATTGGGGAATTGAACCTGGATCCTCTAACAGATCATCTAGTCCCTTTAACCAACGAGCCTTACCCCCAGCCCCAGAATCTAGTTTCAAGGAATAAAGAACTAAGATGTTTCTAGTGACCAAGTCTCATAGGGAAACCAAAGGCTGGTATGTTCTCTAGCCAAGATGAGGGTGGCAGGTAGGAGAACACGGTTGTAATGTAGGGAAGAGAGCTAAGACAGAATTCAGTGTTGTGAGTAAGACAAAGCTTAAGGAGATAAATTTGCTATTTTAAAAGGTTCACATCCCCAATACTTCAGACTTAATTGGAAGGTGGGAAGAGTATCATAAATTAACATTGATGCTGACTATTAAAACTCAGGTCTGGGGCTGGAGAGATGGCTTAGTGGTTAAGAGTACTTACTGCTCTTCCAGAGGTTCTCAGCTCAATTCCCAGCAACTACCTGGTAGTTCGCAATCATCTGTAATGAGGTCGATGCCCTCTTCTGGTGTGCCTGAAGACAACTACAGTGTACCCATATACATAAAATAAATAAATAAATCTTAAAAAAATATTTAAAAAAAAACCCTCAAGTCTGTGATAAACTGGGCATGGTGTTATATGTCTGTAACCCCAGCAGTTCTGAGATCAAGGCTAGCATAAACTATATACTGAAACTCAAGAAAATCAGCAAGAGGCTGGTTAGATGGCTCAGCTGATAAAAGGTTCTTGCTGCCAAACCTGATGATCTGAGTTCAATCTCCCAGAACCTGCATAATGAAAAGAAAAGAATTGATTCCCAAGAAAGAGTTGTCCTCCGATACATGCAAATGTGCACACACATACACATACACACACATGCACATACACACACACACACATGCACATACACACACACACGCACACACACACACACACACACACACTTCAGTGTTAAAATGTATTTTTTTATAATCTAACAACCACAAAATTCCAAGACTGAAAAAAAAATGTACTTTGATTCCCAAAGCTATAATGAAATATAGCTGTTAAGACTAACATTTTCATACTCCACCAGAACGGGGCCATAAATGAAGTCTGAGAAGCCCTTTGGTCATAGGGAAAAGAACCATGAGTCAGGAATTGTCTCAGAGCTTACGGAGTCTACCTTTCACACTCAAAAGTTGAAGGTCCTACTTACTCTAATTTTGAACAACAGCTATCACATGGTCTTTTTCTAAAGACTGACCATAATATTCTGCTTTCCATGACTCAGTGGGCTAACATAATGTAACATTTAGGACAGCAGAGCAGCTACAGGTCCTTGCTGCCAAGCAAGGATCTGAGTTCAAGTCCCAGTTCTACAGACAGGTTATAAAGAGAAAACCAACTCTCACAAGTTGCCCTCTGAACTCCACATGTGTGCTATGGCATGCTCATGGCAATGCACACAGAAATAAATAAAAGAAAAGTAACACAATCTTTAAATTTACATGAGTCATACAAACTCATGTTTATTATCATAATGGTAATTGACAAATTGCCCTAGGTGTCTTGACATGGAAGATCCAGTGGTTCTTTCGTGACAGTTTTCTCAGATACAATAGTTCTTGCTACATGAGTACATGTTCATGTTTTTTTTTTCTTAAAAGAAAATTCTTAGCCATCATGTCTGAAACTCAAAATCTCAGTGTGAACAATTTTGATTCCTTTATGACTATTGAACCCTGGGTATTATGAGTCTCCAGTTTATGCTCCCATTTTCATTGATTATGATGATAATCAACTGAATTATTCTTTTCTTTCCAAGTACCACAGTGATTCTTGATTCTAGTGCCTAGTAAGTTCTTTGGTCCTGGAAGTAGCTTTTTGCTTTAAGAGAGTGACAATAAGAATCCAAAAGTTCAAATGGAGATTGTTTCTGAAAAAAAAAAAAAAAAAACACAAGCTACATTCACAAAAACATTCTGTTTTATATAACCCATTAGATAAGTAATAAATATTTTCATTTTAAACAGTATGATATTTTAAATGATATGATTCAAAGAATCCTCAAATAAACCACTGAATAGAAGTATAAACTCTATTAGATGAATAAAGAGTGTTGAGTAGTAGTTTATTTCACTATTCTATCTACTTTCACTTAGGTTGAAATTTGTATATATATACAAATTTCATATACATATATGTATATTTTTATATATGTATATACATGCATATAGAGAGAGAGGAGAGAGAGAGAAGGAGGAGGAGGAGGAGGAGGAGGAGGAGGAGGAGGAGGAAGAGGAGGAAGAGACAAGAATGGAAAAATGACTCATAGTTAGCTCAAGGGGAGGCCCCAAGGCTTGACACTATTACTGATGCTATGGTGTGCTTACAAACAGGGGCCTATCATGACTGTCCTCTGAAAGGCCCAACAAGCGGCTGAAAGAGTCAGATGCAGATTTTTATACCCAACCAGAAGCTGATGATCCCTGTGGTTGAATTAAGGAAAAGCTAGAAGAAGCTGTGGAGAAGGGCATTCCTATAGGAAGACCAGCAGTCTCAATTAGCCTTGACTCCCAAGATCTCTCAGACACTAAGCCACCAACCAGGCAGCAAATATCAGGTGATATGAGGCCACCAACATAAATACAGCAGAATACTGCAGGTTCTGGACTTAGTCAGAGTAGATGCACGTAACCCTCAAGAGACTTGAGGACCCAGAGAGTGGGGAGGTCTGGTGGGGGGAGGGGCAGGGAAACCTCTCAGAGATAGGGGAGGGGGTCAGGGAAGAAGTATGGGATATGGAACAGTCAGAGGGTGGATCAGAATGGGGATAAAGTCTGGACTGTAAATAAATAAATAAATAAATAAATAAATAAAAAGATTTAAGAAAAAAGAACAACACTGGCTGTCCTTGCAGAAGACCTGGGTTCTATTCCTAGCACCCCAGCAGTAGCTCACAACCAGTCCTGTGGAGTCAGACATACATGTGATTCACAGACATTTGTGTAGGAAAAGCTTCACCCGTGCACATAAAATTAAATACATAAATAAATTAAAAATAATAAATGGAAAACGTCACATGTAAATAATTTAAAACACAAACAAATTCATCTCTTCAAAAACACTGCACATCTGCCAAAAGTCTTTTAGTGTAGACAAAGAGCTGTCTACTAATAGAGAGCAAACTGCTCTGGGCTGCAGCACTCTCCAGTGAATCCAAATTATAACAAAGAAGGGAAAACAAAAGTCTGGATAATATAAACTGTTTTTCTCTGCTTCTTGCATTAGGAATGGGTGAGTCCTATTTAGAACTTCATAGAAATTAAGTATAGCCACCTTCAAAGAGCATAAATTTTTCCTTGGTTTCATGGATTGACTATTATATGTCATAAGAAGAGCTTAAAATTTTCCTGAGAGACCCTGCCAAATAATCAAGTCAATGTCAAGAAAAAGAAAATCATGATTTAATATCTCAGAGTGGACTGGAAATTCACACAAACACACACAGTCACTGTGCTGACACTTTTACAAGAAACAATTTAAAGTGACTACAAACCAATTTAAAAAGAGAGAGAGGGGGGATTGTTGTTAGTAACAAAAAAAAATCTGTATTTAGATTTAAAAACAGAAGCTGAAGAGAAAAATGTTCCACAATTCTACATAGTTCTGCAAGTGTAGGTAAATGAACGGTGCATATCCTTTTACAAATATTTGCTAGGAATTGTCAAAACTGGTTTTTGCTTGGTCTAACCCAACCATGAAAATGAGATCTACATATCTGAAAGCCTTAGATCATGCCAGTGTCTAAAATTCATAGTGTCCAAGTCCATCCATAGGAAATTGTGGTGGCTAGCAGACTGCCCCAGAGCACTCAAGGGATACCTGCTCCCAAGAGACAATGTCCAGGAAAAGATCCCAGTAGCAAATTGGCCATGCCACTCTCACTCTCCTGGGAAAGGTCTTTTCAAAAGCATTTTGCGTGGAGTTTCAGAGCAAATGCCAGGTCCAGGGGGAAAGGTGGAGATGAGAATAAAGGTAAGGGAGGTACAGGTGAGCCAAGGGAAGAAAAAGGGAAAAAAAAAGGTGCCATATTTTCCTTTTATCTACAAAATCAGATATATCCATTATCTCCTAAAGAGAATGAAAAAGTTCTTATTTGTTTTTTATTTATATTTTTGATGATGTTTTTCCTGTGGCAAGTATCATTTCTCTCCTATTATATTCCTGGAGGGGGGGGGAAAGTATTTGAATTTTTTTGAGATGTCATAAGGAAGGTAACAAGAAATGGTTGCAGACTGTGTAAGCCGAATTATATACTCAATATGTAATGCTACAGACTCAATATATTATATACTTGCACTAACCCAGAAATGAGACTATGTAGCAAAACTTTTCTCTCTGTCTCTGTCTCTGTCTCTGTCTCTCTGTCTCTCTCTCTCTGTCTCTCTCTTTCTCTCTCTGTGTCTGTGTGTGTGTTCGTGTTTCTCTATTTTACAAAGTGGGATGTGTATAGACTTCAGTGGGCATAGTGAATATATCTTACATATGTTTTCATATGGACACTTTAACTAATGTGACTCTTGAGAATACAAGTTTAATGTCTCTTCCATTCATCCCCCTGATTTACAGAAATGTGCTTTATAGTTTATATTGACAAAACACTTTGGAAATGTATGATCTTTTCTTTCCCAACTGGGAAGCAATTTTTGATGTCTTTCCATGTTTAATGGTGTTCCTGTTTCTGGAAAAAGTGATTCTCAGAACAGAAAGACTTGAACTAATGGCATGTGACATGAAAATGCTAGTCAACTGCATTTATGTTCAAATCAATTAAGCATTTACCTTGATTCAATTTGTTTCATAAATCAAATTCTATCTTTGGACTTTTTTTCCTTCTAATTCACTTAACAATAGCAAGCCAGCTCGCTATTTCGAGGGATATATAGATAGAGAGAGAGAGAGAGAGAGAGAGAGAGAGAGAGAGAGAGAGAGCATCTTGTCCAGGGTACTGAAGTTCACAAAGAAAAATTTGAACTTTGCCAAGTCAAAAAGCAAAGTCTTAATGAGACAGTACCAAAATTACACGGCCCCAAAGAATCAGCTCCAAACTGTATATAGATCACTTACTTATTTGGA
>JADRCC010570335.1:0-11535 GCA_019843855.1 Hylomyscus alleni | reverse complement strand
GTGGACTTGGAAGGTGATATAGAAGAAGTTAATGAGAGAGAGGAGAGAGAGAGGGAGAGGGAGAGGGAGGGAGAGAGGGAGAGGGAGAGGGAGGGAGGGAGGGAGGGAGAGAGAGAGAGAGAGAGAGAGAGAGAGAGAGAGAGAAGAGAGAGAAGAGAGAGAGAGAAGAGGAGACAGGAGAGAAGAGAGAGAGAGAGGGAGAGAGGGAAAGAGGGAGAAAGGAGGAGAGAAGAGAGATAGGAGAGAGAAAGAGAAGAGAGTGAGAGAATACTCAGCAAATATCTCCTGCAGAAAAGACCTGGTTGTATGATCCACCTTCTTTCAGCTTCCAAGAGCTTTCCCCGCCCCCCGTCCCCCCCATCCTCTCAGACCCCCACTTGCTTGAGATGGCCTCCTATCCTAGGCTCCTTAGAAGTGCTCACCCTTAATTCTCGAAGGCCAGTCCTAATGGCCATCAGGATTCAGGATTACATCCGGGGACTGGTAGGCATAACTGGAAGATTCCATCCTGGGAAAACGGGGACGCCCCTCACCACAGACCACCAGAAACATTCTTATCTCTTTGAGGATCCTCCTGAGTGGGTCACTTCTCTCTCTCCTTCTACCCCTTTTCTGATTTAGGAACCCTTAACATGGGCCATGCAAGATGAATGGCTGAGAAATGCCCGTAGCCAGCAGCCCTGCCTGTGGCTCTGATTTTTAAGAGGAGGAGGGGGGGGAGAAAGGAAAAAGTGAACATGAGTAATGGGCCTGGGATGAGGCGAGCGAGATAACACTGAATAATAACGCGTCAGAAACTACAAGATGTATTTTTTTTATTTCCCAGTGGAGTTTCCATTGCGCTAATCCATCACTGTAGAGCAGGCAAGATTATGCGTCCCAGAAAAAAACTCTGGGAGATAAATGTGAGTAAATTAGGGTTTATTATATTATTTGGGGTGATATAATTTCCAAGCGGGCCCTTATTAAATTACTTCCTCTGGTGCTGACACGTCCTGCCTCATGGTCTCTGCACCTTCACTCCGCGGTGCCGTCTGTGGCTGCTTTGTATTTTAATGTTGGCAGTGGGGGAGGGGCTGGGTGCCATAGACAGAGCTAGGAGGAAGCGCTGAGTCACGCCTGGACTTTGAGATGAACTGTTTCTTTTCCAGCCTTTCTGGGATCACGGACCAGCACAATGCCAAGGCTGGAGAATAATGGGGAGTAGGTGGATTTAAACCTGCATGGATGGGAAAACTGAGGCCCAAGGGAGGAATGGGACTTGCCTCGCTGTCCGTCGGGACAGATAGGAGAGGCCGAGTGAGGCTGGCATTTTGTGTGCATACTTCCGGGCCATTCTGTGCTCTCTGTGGGGACTCTGTTTGGCAGTCTTCTTGGCTTCAGGTTATGGTTAAATCTAATAGCAGAAAGGCCTGTGGAGTTTTAAGATCTCGGCCATTTAATATGAGATCTGATCAGTGACCCAGGGGTAAATATGAGTGAAGCCCTGTGGTCAAGCCTGGGCTTGGCCTGGAAAGTCTGTGTGAGTTTATGTAAGCTCACATAAGTGACTTTACCTTTCTGAGACTTTATAGTAATTATGCCGTCTTTGTAGCAAAAAGGTTTGAGGTGCATTGATGACTTCCAATTATGGGTTTTGCTTGCTTTAGTAATAGACCTCTTCTTCCTCCCTCCTCTACTCCTCCCTCTCCCTCCTCCTCGTCACTCACCAGGTTCTCATAATATAGCCAAGGCTGGTCTGGAACTTACGTGTAGACTGGCCTGGCTTAAAATTGGTAGAGTTCTCCTGCCTCAGTATCTCAGGTACCTGTGATCTCATCGAATAAACTTAAACATAGAATATATTTGGGGTGGAGGGGACCTGGGGTGCGGTCCCCTCACTGACTTCCCCTTGTGCTTCATCCTTTTTCTACTAAGTCTGAAGTGACAAGCAGGACCCAGCTTAACCTTTGTCCGTGATTCAGTCCATGTGCTCTCATCAAGAGATGCTCAGTCTCCAAGGATTTTACCCAGCCCTGATAATATGTGAACAAGGTTTGTGTGATCCAACCACAGTGTTTTCCGGTCTCTCGGCCCCCCCCATAAAATAGGTCAGTGGAGCTCAGCCCAGTGTGTGACGTCATGGCTTTCCTGTACAGTGGTTTGAGTTGGTTATCCTTACATAGTGTGTTTGTGTGTGTGTGTGTGTGTGTGTGTGTGTATTTTTGTAATTGGGTGTGCACGCATGTGGAGGCCAGAGGTTGACATCTGGTATCTTCCCTAGTCATTCTCGACATCATTATTTGTAGTGAGAATTCTGGAATTTTGGTTTCTCTAAACACAGAAACATTGTAAGAATGCGTTTTCATTTTAATCCCAGGTGTGGGAATACGGGGCTGTTTTGGAGTGTCTGAAGCAGCTGTCTATAATTTGCCTCATGCTCTAACAGAGTCAGGCATGGTTTTGCCAGCCACAGATAATTTCTTTGACTGTGTGACGAATTCTGGGAACTTTTCAGAGGATATATGTATACTAGGGCCCCAAGAGGTTGGGTTGGTTGTTGTTGTTGTTTAGAGAGGTTGGTTGTGGTTTGTTAGTAGCTCTGGTCAAAGAAGAAACAAAGGGAAAGAACTTAGATTCAGGGATTTTCCTATTCCTTCTCTCCCCTCTATCCTTATCCTATCTATCTATCCTTCCTATCTAATGTTAGGGGTAAGCCCAGGGGGATAAAGGGTGGGGAAAAGATGAACCCATAATGTAGCAAAGACCGGCTACAATTATTAATGGTAATAATAGTCATCATTATTTATTTTTTGTGTGTATGCTGTATGTGTGTGAATATCTGTATGTATGGGTACATTTTTATATGTGGATATATATATATATATATATATATATATATATATATATATATATGTTAGAGATTGACATATGGTACCTTCCCTAGTCATTCTCAATAATAATAATAATAATAATAGTGATAATAATGATAATAACAATAACAGTAATAATGATAATGTTTATGATGACGATGATAATCTTGTCTAGTCATTCTTTGCTCTGTATATATGTGTGTGTGTGTGTGTGTGTGTGGGCATGTGCAAGTGATGAGGGGGTGCATTGGGCCATATGGAAGCCCATATAGCTATGAATGGAGACCAGAGGTGGACGTCAGGATGTCTTTCCTGGGTTGCTTCTCCATCTTTTTGAGATAGGGTTTCCACCATTTCAGTGGGACTGGCTGCCTGATCACCACCCTCCCCCCCCCCGCCCCCAATTCACCATCTCTATTTCTTAGCATGGGGTTACAGGCGTATGCTGAGCCCAGCTTCCACATGAAGTTTGAGGACTGAACTTAGATCCTCACATTAGCACATCCAGCATGCTACTGACTGGGCCACTCCCCCATTCCCTGCGGCCCTGGGTATTTATGTGTGTGTGTGTGTGTGTGTGTGTGTGTGTGTGTGTATGTGTGTATCTGTCTTATATTCTAGTATACTGTCTATGCTTCATGAGCAGATGCATGCTGACTTATTTTATAAGATGCAAACGGCTCTGGAGGTGATGCTAACTCCACAGAAAGTAGGCATTTAGGTTGTTGAGCACTTGATAAGGGCTATGGAAGGAGATTTTTCTCGGATACATTTAACACAGTTTTAACTCTGTGTTAAGGAAGGAAGGAAATATTCTGTGGACAATGTCCGCAGAGCCCACGGCACCTCTTCCAGAGGCTCTGTGGGTTGGAAGTGAGGTAAGACCAGGAGCATCCTCGGGGCTGAGCTCAGTGTGTTAGATTGAGTTCTTCTCTGGCAGCTTTGGAGGAACATGTGCATTTTGAAACTCATCCACGGTGTTGGACGTTATGGGAGCCCAGCCCCCTTTCTTTACTGGTTGTTGGTAGGGGCTACTTTCAGCTCTGAGAGACCACTCTCGGGTTCTTGTGTACCTCACATCTCCTCCTTTCCTCTTCACAACATGGCCCCTGGTGTGTCTCTCAATGTTTTTGTTTGGAGACAGGGTCTGGTGAATTTCAATCGTGCTGGCCTTGGCCTCTCCGTCTTCATACCTCAGCCTTTCAGACCCTGAGAGGACAGGTATGTGCCATGATGCCTGGCGCCCTGCTGTGTCTTCACACCTTCAGGGGGGAGCTCTTTTAACTTAAGATTAATTAATTAATTAACTAATTAATTGACCTGAGGATGGAATTCCAGGACTCTCAAGTATTAGAATTACACCCTATCCCAGAAGCTCTGCTTTGAAAGGACTCAGTGGTTAGATTAGGCCTAAAGTCACCTGATTTGGGACCTGCAAAATTCCTTACAGCAGTTTCTAGATTTGTGCTTTATTGGATCTAGGGGTAGGACATCTTGGAGGCCAGTTTGGAGGTTGAAAATGTTCTTTAGATGGAGACTGAGGGGTCCATAGGACTTACAAGATGAAGCCTTTCAGGTAGAGGACCGAGGATAAGCTGTGGTGGATGTGGGAAGGCAGAGGAATGTGGGTGGTATGGACCCTGAATGGAGGGGTGGGCTGGGTGGGCACTGTGTGTGGTGTGCTGTGTGTGCTGGGGTAGGTGTTTATCAGATGGGGCATTGAAGGTCTTCAAGGACAGCGGTGGCTACTTGGGATGGCTCAGGAGGAAAGGCATTAGTGTAGAATAAGAAGGGCAGCAAGGGCCTCCTTTGCTCTCCTGAAGAGGGACATCTTCTCCTCTATCTCCACTTCATGGCACATCTTACAAGGCATCGACAATGAGTCTGCCCTGTGCTAAATTCCAAGGACAGGATGGTAACCAAGTTGGACTTCACCTGTGCCCTCTATGAGAGGCTCAGGGTTATCTGAAGAGGAAAGAAGAACAAAGAGAAGAGCTTACGCAGAGGGCATGGAGCAAATAGGAAGATGGGTGCCAGTGGAAGCCCTAAGGAGTTTCTCTATCACAAGGTCTTGGTTTTAAGAAGGCAAAATCAGGAGTCCTTCATCCCTGCTCAGGGGCTAGGAAGGGAGAGGAGGGCGAGAGGCCTGTGAAGTGCTTTCCTGGGGTACTTGCCTAGGCCTTTTCCCCTTTGCTCAGGAGGAAGGCTGGGCTGGCTCTGGGGGAGTCCAAGACTATAATTCTGAGGGAATAGAGAGGTAGAAGAAAGTACAAAGCTGTTTGATCAGAGTCCGACCCCTGGAAAAGAGCTAAGTGTCTTTTTGCTGGCAGCTGCAGAAAAAGGTGCAATCATTAGAAGGTGGCATTTTGCATTAAAATTGTCCCCATCAGCCAGTGACATTTTCTTGTTCCTTCTGGTCAGGAGACCTTTTAGTGCCACAGATTCAAATGATTCAGGCATCAGAATTTCTCTCCCAGAGGGAGAGAAATGTGGTCCAATCACCCTGGAGTGGCTGTGTGCATTAGCCAAGGTTGAAAAAGCAGGTGAACCAGTGGGTACCGCAAGGCCCGAGGCCTGAGCATGGTGGCACAGACAGAGCAGAGATACACAACTGAGTTATGTGCAGTGGAGCCTTGCAATGGTGAGGCTGGGCATTGGGATCAACAGTCACATGGTTTGTGAGTGTGTTCATCACTATGGAGAAGAGAGAACGACAGGGAGATGTGCATGTGTGAATGTTCACCCAGGGGAGAAGTGAGCAGGTGTGAACAAGAGCGTGCACGCACATGTATAAATGAACCCATGTGGGTTCGTTTACAGTGGGATGTATGTATGGACAGAATGTTTTTATTGTGAAATAATTGCCTGGAGGGCAGTGACAGTTGCCCAAATATTACTGACCTATTCCTGGAGCCATCATTATTCAGGTAAGGGGTACCACATATGCTCACAAGCCAAGTGTCCTTTTATGTATGACTGTGTGTGCGTGCAGGTGCTGTGGACATGTGTGCACAGGCATGCTAGAGGTGCATATTAGGTGTTTTTATTGAAAGCTCCCTACCTTGTGGTTTTTTTCTTTGTTTTTATGAGACAGGGTTTCTCACTGAACCTGGAGCTTACTGGTGTGGCTAAGCTGGCCAGCTACTGAACTCCAGGGATCCTCAACTCCCAGTGCCAGGGTTAAGGCCTGATGCCACCACATCCGGTGTTTTCTGTAAGAGTTGTGATTATGAACTCAGGTCCTCATACTTGTGTGGCAAGCTCTTTACTGACTGAGCCGTCTCCACACCCTCCCCAGAGTCCTCCCTTGCGTCTAAGTGTAAACGACCCCCCCCCCCCTTAGATAGGCTTTCTCTGAGCACTTGAGTCTAAATATGTTCCCGGTTCCCTCCAGGCTTCCTTCCATTGACATGTTTTTCCTATGGGCATCTTACTCTATATTTGTGTATGAGAACATTGTCCTTTTACATCCTACAGAATAGTGCACCCTGAGCAACTGTGGACTGTTCTCATTCACTTCTCTGTATAATAGGAACTCAGTACAGGCTTTGTAGACTAGCTGATGAGTGGCTTGTGTCCTTATGCTGTCCCAGGACTGGCTGAGATTGAGGAGATGCAGGGGAGTTGCTTCCATGCTGGGACCATGGTACAAAAGTTGGTTTACGGGGGCATGAGCTCCATATCAGAAAATAGTCAGAGACTGAGGGATCATTGACTATTGACAGTCATAGGCTATTGACTGGCCTATACCCTATGGTGGGGTGCCAGCCAGTGTCATGCTGTGGGTTATAAAGAGCCTTAAGGGTGGGCCCCACTGGCCCTCCCTCTTTTTCTTATGCCACATTCTCTCACACCTCCCTACGTGCTTGTCCATGTGCCCTTACTGTAAGCTTCATGGCCCTTCTTCTCTTTGTCTGGCTCCCTCTCAGCCAATGTTCTACCAATAGTCAGAGCAAGGATAAAAGAGTGAGTGAGGGATAACTAGGATAAGCATTCAGGGAAGCTTGGGCCACTCGAGGTAGGGATGCCTGCTGCAGGGTAGACGGGGCTGATGGGTTGTGTGCGTGTGTGTGACTGTGGAAGTTCAGAGTCAGAGCCAGAGCTCCCAGTCTAGATCTGTTACCTCCTAAACATGCAAACTTGGGTGAGAGTGTCAAGTTTATCAAAGCCTCATGTCTCTCAGCTGCCCATTTTTCAGAAGGGAAACTGAGGCTTAGGCCACAGAGTTAGCCAGTGCTAGGATTTGAACTTTAGTTCTATGTAGCTGTGAAACTCATAGTCTCAGACCCTGGCCCACGTCATTTTCTATATCCTGCTGAGATCCAGTTCTAATGATCAGGTGAAGATCTGGAGATGAAGGCTGGCCAAATTGTTGAGGATTCGGCATGCTCAAGTGTGTCACCACAGCTGTGGTTTGGGGCCCGGGCTGCTAGCTTCCCACAGGTACAGCTGCCCCCTCCTCTAGCTCTTGCCAGGCTGCCTCTGGGGGACAGGTGCAGGCCGGTGCCCTCTCTGCCTGCTTCTGCTACTGCTAAACTTTACACTGGGCTCTGTCATTAGCCCAACAACAAGCTCCCTGTTTGACTAGCCCTGTCCAAATTTGCTCGGCGCGAGCAGGAACCCATGGTAAGTAAACGGTTTTCTGTTGATATTTGAGCACTAATGAAGAGGCAGCGAGTGAGGCCATTAATAACCAAGGAGGTGATTGTGTTTGCAGAAGGCCTGTGTACAGCGTGTCAGCCTGCCCAGGGTCTGGCCCGCCTCCTTATTGATTTCCCAATAAGCCGAGCAGGGCTCTTGTTCTCATGGCAGAACCTCCCCCATGTAGTCCTGAGGTGGGGTCTGCTACCCGCCAGGGAAAGCCTGGATCTCAGGCGAGGTCAGGGGTCATCTGTTACTCATTCAGTCACCATGCAAGGATAGAGCATCCAGCATGTGTTATAGGTGGGTCATTACCAATATTATACTAGGTAAGGAGTTCCCATCCTTACTTAGAGTTTGCCCTGATTTTCCTGGGAGGGTGTTCCTTGTGGTGCCTGTGGAAAACGGGCTCAGTGCCTGCTTGGATTTCCTTCTTTTAGTACAGGGATTAAACCCAGAGCCTCACTCGTGCTGGACAACTGCTTTGTCACTGAGCTATACCATTATTTTTACTTAATTTTTTAAAAATTGAGATAAGGTTTTTCTAAGCTACCAAGGCTGGCCTTCAGCTCCCTCTGCATCTCAGGTTAAATGAGACCTTGCGTTCCTCCTGCTGGAGTCTCCTGAGCAGCTGGGATACCAGGCCTGCACTCTGACTTCTGACCATATACCAGGTGATTCCTGTCAGGGCCCCCTGTCACCATCTGGAGAGGACCTGGATTAGAAAATGGCCTCTCTCTGGAGCTGTACTTCCTTCCTGTGTCATCCTTAGCTCTGAGGTCCTGCAGGCTCAGCTTGGGAACTTTTGGTTTTATGCTGGAAGCGGGGATGAAGGGCAGAGCCAGGGACTCACTTTCCTGCCTCATTAGCATTATTCTGGATCTTGAACTCTTCAGAGAGATGGCGCTCCAGGTCTGAGGCCAGGGCTCAGTGTGAGGATGTGGTGGATGTATCCATGGTCTTTTCTACCTGGCTTCTTGGTTCTCAGAAGAGTGACTCTGAGACCCAATTATTTATGCATAGATATCTGGGCCTTAAGCTTTGACTCATTATATAAGTTGTCACTTATATAACCTGTTTATTCCAGTCTATGTCTGCCAGATGGTTGTTACCTCTCCTCAGTTTCATGTGTCAGACTTTCTCAGAGTTCTCTTGCCTCTAACTCCCAGAGTTCCAATCTCTCTGTACCGGAACCCCCACCTTCTATTTCCTGCCTTAGCTAATAGGCCAGCAGGCTTTTATTGGCAGGTAATGATTCCATACAGTCAGTACATAAGAGATTCTTTCTACAGGTGGGTACTAGACTCCCAATCTGGGATTTGTTTGGAGGATGATTTTTTTTTTAGTTTTCCTTGTAGAGAACTGAGGTTGACTAAGTTAGTAGCTAGAAGCATAAGCTTGTAGTCTGATAGAACAACAAATTAAAGTTCACTGACTGCCATGGGTCCAGGTCTGGGGAAAGAGTAAGGAGCGAGCTAGAAGGTTGGGGACACTTCCTAGAGGAGGTGGCATGTGTGTAGGCTCTTAAGGTTGCTTATGACCATGCAGTGATGGCGCATGTCTTTAATCCCAGCACTTGGGAGGCAGAGGCAGGCGGATTTCTGGGTTTGAGGCCAGCCTGGTCTACAGAGTGAGTTCTAGGACAGCCAGGGCTACACAGAGAAACCCTGTCTCAAAAAAAAAAATCAAAAAATAAATAAAAAGGTTGCTTATGAGCCTATAGGAACATGTTTGCTTTCTTGGCAAAGAAAGCAAGAGCAGTCTGCCATTGGCTTCTGTTCTGTGCAGAGACCCAGGTTTGTCTCCTGGACTTGGAAGGATGGTGAGGGCTTTGTTAGAAAGGTCTTTTTGGTGGGACTGGAGTCTAATGTTGAGGGATCAGAGGCCTTGGGACCAGCATTTTCATATATCTTTGTCTATGTCTATCTATATATCTGAATCTATACATGTATATATGTGTGTATGTATGTACATGTGTATGTATGTATGTATGTATGTATGTATGTGCCTGTCTGTCTATGCCTATATGTTTGTCTCTCTCTATGTGTGTGTTTTCATGTGTGTATGTATACAGATATGTGTGAGAATGCCAGTACATATATATGTGTGTGCTCATGCAGTTGGTATCCAACAAGGTTAACGTTGGGAGTCTGCCTTGATCACTCTCCACCTTATTCATTGAAGTAGAGTCTCTCAGTTGAACCCAGAGCTTGCTGGTACTAGCTCATCAGCTTGCCCAAGGGATCCTCTGTCTTGGCCCTCTGAGTACTGGAATTGAGGTGTGTGGCCACGACTGTCAGGCATTTACATGAGTTTAGTTGATCTGGACTTCAGTCATCATGATTGTGTGGCAGCTGCTTTGTCCATTACGCATCACTACAGCTCGAGCATGGATGAGGTTTTGTCATCCACAGATCTTCCTCCACTGAGCATCGTAGGAAAGAGATAAAGGAAGGTAAAGGTGTGTCAGGAGAACCAGGAGGCTCTGACTCTCATCCTGGCTTTGCTGTTAACTGGAAGAATTGCTTCCTTTCACAGAGCCTCCATGTTTCCTTGTCTATAGAATAGAGCTGATGGTGTCTGCCTCAGTACATTTTTAGGACTGGGGGAGAATACACAGAGAGATAAAGAAAAGCAACACGACTCTAAGATCCCATCAATGCACCAAGAAGCACAACCCAAATGTCTGAATTAAGCTTTGATTCCTACCTAACTAGAGGTGTACACATCTCACAGATACTGCACTCTTTTCTATTGCCATCTTGGGATCAATTGGCCTTGGGATCAAGGGCAAGGAGCTAGGTAATAGGGAGCCAAATGGGGCTCAGGAACTGGGGGCTCGATTGTAATGTTGGGGTCCAAGAAAGTTAAGGACTAGGGTTAAGCTGGGCTCCCTAGTCAGGGCTAAGGAAGCTAGCCTTGGGTGATGTTCTTTCTCTTGGAGCACAGAGGCTCCTGACCTGACTTCTGGCTTGAGGGCCCTCCCTCTCTCAGAGACTCTCTATCTCTTAAGGGACAATCCACAGTTCTCTTGGGGGTTCTGGGGACATGGAGATCTAGCCTACTGGATTTTTCTCTCTCAGCTTTTGTTCAGGTTCCAAAATTAATTCTCTTGTCCAATTTTAAGTTCCAGGAGGCCCTGAATCCAAGAGCTGAACTCTCAGGTCAGTGGGGAAGCAGGATCTTGGTAGTGTGAAGCCCTGTCTACCACGGTCATTGCTGCAATGTCTTGACCATCTCACCAAGAGGTGGAAATGACCAGCATCAGCTTCCCCGTAGATTGCAGTCCCTCACCACCACCCCTCCCCCTGGCTAGCGTAGATGTCTGAAGGTGGTTCAGTTATGCATCAGGACCCCGTTCCTGACATGGGCACGTGCCCCTCTCCCAGTGACTTTGTGCTCTATATCAGCAGCAGAAGAGGATCTTTACTAGGAAGGAGAAGTGTCATTCAATGACACCATGAGTGGAATCCACTTCAAGACAGCTGCTCTCAGTCCTGGTTGTACTTTAGCATCACATAGAGATTTCAGAATAGGCCAGAAACCCACCACACACCAACTGAGTCAATGTCTCCAGGGGAAGCCCAGGGCATCTTTGGTCTGCAGCTGCCTGAATGGTGGAGATGAACAGTGAGGACTGAGGACCAATGATTTCGAAAGGTTTCATCTTCTGGATGTTGTCTCTGGGGTCCTTCCCTTGTCCTACTCTGGTAAGGCTGCAGAATCTGAAGTTTTCTTTGATGTCATCAAGGGAAACATGAACTTGGACCCTATGGTCCAAGTGCCTGAGCCAGGAAGGGGTAGATGACTCTGGGGGAGGAAGAACAGACCCAGATCCCAGAATGATGAGAAAGAAGCTTAGCTATCAGCTGAGGGCGCTTGATGTGGGGAGGTGGCCCATGCCCTCCTCTGTCCCGTGTGACTGGATGCCTGATGAGAGGGCTCAGTTCTGATAATGCACAGCCTTTTTTCTTCCAGCTTTAAGAGCAGAGTTAGGGGGACCACTTGGGGAAAGGCCCCTTTTAGCATACTGCATCTCAAA
>JADRCC010570333.1:3498-18186 GCA_019843855.1 Hylomyscus alleni | reverse complement strand
CCCCCCCTTATGTTTCATAATATTTTGGGCAGATTCACAGTATTCTAATTGCTTTCAGTGTTTGGGAAAACATCTAATGCATACCAATTTATGCTTCGCAAAGATGCTAACTTTGTTCTATGTGACTCTTCCCTGTATCCAAATTCCTCCACCAGGAGGCCATCGGTACTCTGAGGAGACTTCTCCTTCTCCTCCCCTCCTCTCTTCCTCCATCTTTGCCACCCAGATTTTTGCATGAACATGAACTAGGAAGGAAAAAGGAACTCAGCTTGGCCAAGCTCTTCTCTCGCAGCTGGTGTCACTCTGGGCCTCATGGGATGGCTACGGGGGTGTGGGGGAAGGAACAGTACATTGGGAAATGTATAGCAACCAACACTTTGAAAAATGTGTGTGCATATTACAGTCCTAACGGTGTTAAAAGCTGAAGCTGGCAATATAACTCAGTGGTACAATGTTTGCCTAACGTATGTGAAGCTTAAGGTTCAATGCTCAGTACTACAAAAACAAAACAAATAAAGCTCAGACTGTGTTATTGTTTCTCTCAGTTTTCTCTCTGATGCTGTGGCACACATCATGACCAAAATGACTCAGGGGAGGAAAGGTTTTATTCCTGGTTATAGTCTGTCTTTGAGGGAAGTCAGGGCTGGAACTCAGGCATGAATTAGAAACAGAAACCATGGAGACATGTTATCTGCTGACTTACAAGCTTATGTGAACTTCCTTATACAGTCCATGACTACCTGCCCAGGGATTAGTACCAGCCACACTGGCCTGGGCTCTCCTATATCAATTATCAAGCAAGACAATTCTCCCCTAACATGCCAACAAGCCAGTCTAGTTTGAGCCAGACTTCAATTCAAGCCACTTGCTCATATGACTCTAGACTGCGTTACTTTGACTGTTAAAGCTATCTGGGATGCTATATTTATTTGAAAATTTATCGTAAGATGATTTTATTGATTTAAATGATAAGTAATAAAATAAATACACCCTATACTTTACCACAAATACAAATATAGCTGATTGTTTCTTAGAATGCTCCAAACTCATGTGTGTAGCCAGCTTATACTTCTCATAACAAGGATAGTGATGGTATAAGTGTTGTTGACATTTTAATTTATGTTAACACGACAGAAGTGAAACATTGAAGACATATCATGGGAACTTACTCATTAATCAATGACATGAATGAATTATGTATTGAAATAGAGAATAGTTTTGAACCATAGAAAGATTTTTATCATAGCAAGAGAAATCAAACTAGGATAAAGAGAGACCTTGTCTCTTCTCAACTGACTTTCTACTTCCTTGCTACCAGCAGCTGTACTTGGTCTCTTAGCTACCTTTGAGAAAATAAAATCCCACTCGAATTCATACTGTCACTATAGGGTTATATATTCCACAAAGACTAGTAAAATTACTGAATTTTAAAATGCCAATATTGCTTGAGCGAAAGAAAAGTAGTTGCCTAGAACTATGTTCTAGGTGAAGGGAGACTGGGGCCATTGGTTTTATTCTAGTTCACAGACACAGGGAACTGCCCCCAGCCTTCTAGATGTTTGCTACATCTGTTAAGTATAAGCAGGCTAATTGTGCTTTCAAACCAGACACCAAAAAGTCAAAATCCAAACAAAGTTTTATTAAACTAGTTTTCATATCTCCCATCATTTTTTTTTATAAGATGTTTTAGGGAACAGAATTGTCACAGACTTCCTAGCAATATGCTGTTGTTAAAGGCAAGTTGTACCAGTAGCATTCATGAATAGCAGGAGTATACACTGTAGAGCTCCATCTGGTTCCCTTCCTTAGAGAGAGCTGATGAAGCCCAGGTGAATCTGTTCCAAGCCTTGAGAGTTACAACGTTCTGATAGTGGCTTACAACATGGATGGCAACAGAAGGCACTGCACTGACTGTAGTAAGTCAGTCAGGAAAGGGTCAGGCTTGAACATATTCCAGGGGATTCGAAAGCTGGACACAGACAGATGTTGTCTAGGAAATGATGAGTGTAGACTCAGAAGCTAGGAGTCTACATTTTGCTACATGTAAAATAAAGCAAGTCAGTCTGCAGGAACAAATATTTTTTATTTTCCTCCAGAAGAAACTGTTGACCAAAACAAAACAACAAAACACAAATACAAATAAAAAACCCAACAAAATACAAATACAAACAAAACAAAACAGAACCCAGACCAAAAACCAACTTAAAACAAGCAAGACTGTGCTGCAGTGACTGCTTATGCCAGGAGAGCACAAGTCACTAGGGTTCATGACACTAAACTTCCTTTTGTGACTTAAGAATTTAATACTATACATTTATATACTTAAAAATCAATGACACTACTTCCTAGGAAAAGTTCTTTTTTTAGTGGAAGAATTAATTTATGAATTTACACATATTCATTGTTGGCATTTTGGAATGCAACAGTGTAAATGTGAAGTCAATTTCTTAAAACTTTTAAAACATACCTAGAGTCCATTTTTAGCAAAAAGATACAATTGAGAGAGAAAGAACACTGAAACTTAAGAAGTAAGTGATCAATCCAGCCACCTCCTTTCAACCTCTTTCTTTCTTTCTTTCTTTCTTTCTTTCTTTCTTTCTTTCTTTCTCTCTTTCTATCTGGTGGTAGTTTGTTGCCCCCTATTTATCCCAGCTTGCCTCTAAGTCACAATCTACTGTCTCCTTTCCCTGATAATTTAGATTATAGGTATGTGCTACCATGCTCGACTCTATGCACTTAGTTTTCACTAAAGAAAATAAATAATAACAGACTCAAGTCTTGGACAAATTTTATATATCTGTTGAAAATTATTTTAGAAAATATTTCAAATTTATTATGATTTTAAAAAAAACCTTTTTCTCCTTGTTATAAATATACATGTAAAATATTTATCTGCAAATAGACACTTGTCTTATGTCTTAGCCACTGTTCTATTGCTGTGAAGAGACACCATGACTAGGAAACTCTTATTAAAGAAAGTGTTTAACTGGGGCTTGCTTCATGAGTTTTCATCATGGCTCTTGACAAGCATGGCGGCATGCAGGCAGTTGCTGGGACAGTAGCTGGGAGGTACATCCTGATCCATAGTGAGAGAGGAGAGAGTGACGCTGGCCTTGCTGAGTACACTTCCCCCAACAAGGCCACACCTCCCAGTCCTTCCAGTTCTATCAAACAGTTCCACTCCATGGTGACTAAGCATTCAACTGCATGAGCCAATGGGAGCCATTCCTAGTCAAGCCAACAGAACATCAAAACTCATTACTGATTTTAAATAGAAATAAAACGTTAACACGAGAATTTGTTCAAGTTTGACTTATTTATCTGAATGTATTTGTTTTTTTAATGTATATTTTATTTATTTTTTTATTAGATATTTTCTTTATTTACATTTCAAATGATATCCCCTTTCCCGGTTTCCTTTCTGAAAAAGAAAAACCTCTTGCTCACCAAGCCACCCTCTCCTGCTTCCTGGCCCTAGCATTCCTGGGGCATAGAGCCTTCACAGGACCAAGGGCCTCTCCTCCCATTGATGACCAACTAGGCCATCCTCTGCTACATATATGCAGCTGGAGCCATGAGTCCCACCATGTGTACTCTTTGGTTGGTGGTTTAGTAACTGGGAGCTCTGAGGGTACTAGTTGGTTCATATTGTTGTTCCTCTAAGAGGAAGGGTCTGATTGAATCTCTGATGTGTAATCAGGCCCAAGCAGTTCCAGGTTAACCAAGGACTGAGACTCAGGCTCCATCTCCACAGAGCCATAGTGAATGACTAGTTATCAGCATCACAAGAATAGAGTACCAGTAGGACATCAAGGATGGGTCAAATCTGTAACTGACTGTGAACAATCAGTTGAGATAACTTATTACCTTTGGACTAGTCCTAGTTCTTTCTGCTATTTTTTGAAATGTGCTGTTTTTATGTCAATAACTCAAGTGTTATAGGGGAAACACAAGCTATAGTTCAGAAAAATGTGTATGTTTAAGGGTAAAGAAGCAAACTGAGGCTTCTAACTGGTACTCATCTCCTTCCTCCTGGTCCCCATGAATCGTCCTCCCTCCCCTTTGACTGCTGTAGCTAGGCCCATTCTTTTACTGCTCCTTAGCCTTTTGATTGTATTTTAAGTTGGTTGCTAACATACACTACAAGGAGAATTATCTCTGTGAAAATGTTAAACCCTACAGGATCGGCATCAGCCTGTACATCAACATGAATTACTGATTTGACTCATGTGCTATGGAGCCAACAGGGAATGTGATGGCTAAGGAAACTCCATTCTAATAAGGAGGACACATGAGACAGAATGGTTAACAACCCTTCCTGTGGCCTCATCTATCCAGCAGGTCTTTAATTGGCAGCTCTGCTACCAGTTTTTAATAAATTTTGCTAATTACATTTTGAACAAAAAAAAAGAGAGGGGGCAACAAGGAATTCAACAAATTTGGCTTTAGAATGTAATCACAGAGGCTGGAGAGATGCCTCGGTGTTGAAGAGCACACTTGGAGTTCTTTCAGAGAGCCCAGGTTCAATTCCCAGCAACCACATGATGGTTTACAATCATCCATAACTTCAGTTCCAGGGGGTAGGGATCTTTCTTCTGACCTGGGCATCAGAACTGAAGGTATGCTGCATATACATACATACATACATACTTACATACATACATACTTACATACATACACATAAAATAAGATAAATAATTCTAAAACAAATAGAAAATCAGAACTAAAATGTAATCACAGAGAGTAAAACTAGAGTAGCTATGAAAGTTATCACCGAATGTGAAGACTATGGCAAGCATTGTATGTAGTAGGTGACAGGTGAGAGAATAAAACTGAATGGTACAAACAAGGAGGTGGCATAGGGACATTTAGTGGGAGAAAGTGTCTGCAAAGGTCTGACAAAGTGCGTTCCATCCTCGGAACCCAGATGAAAAGTCAGATGCGGTGGCAGGTATTTGCAGTTCCAAGACTCCCCCATGGAGATGGATGGTAGAAACAGGAAAATCAGCCAGAAGCTCAAGAGCCAGCTAGGCTGAAGTACTCTGTGTGCGCAGTGGCAAATATGACGATAGGCTCGGCCTCAGCTAGGTGGAAGGTGAGAACTGATGCCTCCAAGCTGTCCTCTAATCTCCACATGCATGCTAGACACATGCGCGAACCTGCGCTCACACAACAAATAAACATTTATGTAAAATTATGGACCTAAGATCATGATACACAAGATGAAAACACTAGGTACATTGATAGTTATTCGAAAGAAACCATGAAATGTCCTCATATGCTTTGTATGAGGTGTCGTGGACCTGTTTGGCTTAAGTGATTCCCGCCTGCTGTCTACGTTGATGCTTCAGCATCTTTAACCCTTTACAGCAGTTACATGCAGTCACATCAAGACCAACGAATTTCAGTTCTCGGCAAAAGCTCCGTTAGAGCATGTGGCTCACACTTAGCCTGGCTAAAGTGGATGGCTCCAGAGAGGACGGCAGGCCCACTCCTGAAAATGCTGAATATTTTATTTTTGCAGAATTGTGCACTGTGTCAACCCACCCTTTATTAAAATCAGACTGTTAAATGTTTAACACTTCAGTGCACTTGAATAAATTCTAGCAGTCGGGCAAAGAAAGGCCCAAGGCAGGGTAGATTATTTGGCAACGACTGGGGAATGGATATAGAATAGTAATTGCAATGTTTCCTGAAGATTCTGCCGTAGGAAAGCTATGAGCTAATGCACCTATAGCATCTGTATATAGTGGTGAGTATGAAGTGCACTCCACTGGGTTTTCATTTAGGTAAGATTTTAGTTTCACGGGATTTAAATGACCTGTTCCTTGCTTATTAGCAATCACTATAAATGTCTGAAGATATTTTAAAAGGATTTCTTAAAAGGAAATGCTTCATAAAATGTATTGGGCCAGTGATTATAAGAATTTTCTCCAAATGAATAGATATCCATCATAAAAAACAAAAACAAAAACAAAACACCCCAAAGACCTCAAACGAAAACCAGCAGTAACAGAAAACCAAAATGAGAACTTTATCCTAGATGTGGAGAAATCAGACATTGGATAGGAATGCCAAAGAACAGTCACTCTATAAAACCATCCAGGGACCTATCAGGAGGCTTAAAGCACCACTGTAAGACCAACACCACTCTTCTCTGTCAGAAAGAGAGACTCTAACAGGTAGTTTATGTCAAAGTTCAGCATTCCTCAGGATAGTTGAAATGTAGAAACAACCAAAGTGCCTGTGGACTGAAGGACAGTTGAATAAGATGTGGTATATGGAACAGAATAATATTCAGTCTTGAAAAGGCATTCTAATAACTGCTACAATGTGGATGAGACTTGGGACCTTTACAGTAAGTAACAGCCAGTCATAAAAGATGAAATATTCTATGATCCCTGCCTATAGAATAAAGTCAAATTCACAACCCTGGGAAGTAGAGTTACCACTCTACTAAAAACTAGAGAGTGAACAGTGAGAGTTTACTCTTTTACGGTACAGAGAGTCTCAGACTGTGATTATGAAAATGTATAGATACAAGCCCTGCTGGTTTCATGACAGTATAGGTACATGCAATGCTACTGAATGGTGCACTTGGGTTAAAACGGTAACCATTATTATATATTTTTTCTATAAGAAAACTTCATATTGAAAACATTTATTTCCAAATGTGATTTTAGCCTATAACTTGATAGTGTTATCACACTTGGATTTTGGGTTAAAATCTATAATATCTGGTGCTTCTGGAGTGGTAAAATGAAACACATTTTGTAGTACATCCTAATAGTGGATATAAAGCTCATGCAAGCAAGAGTTGAGGTCAGTATTGTGCATAGCTCTCTCTCTTCATGTAAGTGACTGCATTGTCTTTGAACAACCAGATCAAATTTTCTGTAAGACTTTCGGGGGAGCTACACGAATGCTTAGAAGGTGTATCTCAATAAAGAACCGATTTGAAAGCAGAATAATCGAATCATCTGTCTATATTGCAACAGTCAAAATTGGGTATTTTTAAGTGATCTCATTACTTTATGAAGGGCCCCCCTTCCTTATCCTTTGTTAAACCTTGAGATTACGTTTTTAAAGCTGGCCACCCAGGTCTGTTTCCTTAGTTGTGCACTTTCATGTGCCTGACTCATTCCCGAGGCTAATCACTGAGGTCTAACTATAAAAAAAAAAAAATCAAGGTACAGCAATCAAAATCCTCAAGTAGAACTCACCAACACATCCTAGCTCATCCTAACATAGGCCTGACACTTGCAAACCTATTTGCTGCTGTTTCTGCCTGATTCAGATTCAGCCACTTTGTCTCTTTTCCTTGCTTAATAAAGGATCTGTTTGTGTTTGGACACTGGTGTTTGGGTGTGGTCTGTACCTAGTAGGTGGTCCAGAGGAGAGCATCCTGCAGTACAAAGCTCCCTTTATTTTATACTTTTAATATTTTCCACATTTAAAAGCTCTACAAAGGGCACATTAAAATAAATCCAGTATGATTACTTTAAAGGTCCTGTTTCCCAAATACTTATTTTGTAATTCAGAACGGATATAAAGAATTTATGAAACTAAGTGAGTAAAATGTTTTCACAACCCTTTATATGTATGGAGTATTGCCAACCTTGGCTTGGGAGACAGAACTAATCAGAGAGCGATCTTTCACTGTAGATAACAAATGGCCTCATATTGTTCTGTTGTTCCTTTGGTAAAGAAGTACTCCCTGAAGTTGGATTGGTTGCTTTCTAAAGCTACTGGCAGTAGTCTCATGAATGTTATCCTCAGAGGTTGTCCTGGCAGGATTTTACTTCAACTTGATATAAGCCTGAGCCATATACAAGGAAGAAAGTTGGGAAAAATGCCTCCATCAGATCCCACTGTAGATAAGACAAGGGCATTTTCTTAATTAGTGATTGATAGGGGAGGATCCAGCATATTACGTTTGCTGTCATCTGTGGGCTGGTGGTCCTGGGTTCTATAGGAAAGCAGGCTGAAAAAGCCATGAGGAAGAAGTCGGTGAGCAGCACTCCCCCATGGCCTCTTTATCAGTGCCTGCCTCCCAGTTCCTGCCCTATTTGAGTAACTGTTCTGATTTCCTTCAGTGATGGACTGTGATGTAATAGTATAAGCTAGATAAATCATTCCCTCTCAAACTTGCTTTTGGCTATATTATTTCACCACAGCATTAAAAACTTAGAAAATGCAACTCAAAGGAGCTCAACTTTATCCCCAGCTGTGGCTAGACAGTAGCCCCAAAGAATGTCCCTGATCTCTGTGGTGTCCCAGGGTCTGAATTCCTTTCAGGGACCCTAGAGTTGTTTTGCTATGTGGAGGAGTGATTGTGAAAACAAGCCTTGGATGCAGGATGCCTTGGTTCAAATCCCAGCTCCACTTGCAGTATCTTTCAAAGTCTGAACCCTCATTGGAGCTTCTGTGAGAATCACATAAGGCAACAACTCTCTTTGTACATTACACACTATCAACCACTATCAACTGCATCTTCATCTTTAACTCTATGGAACCGACTTCATCCCTGCACTGAAATGTGTGTGGAACTCACTGGTCACAGTGTTGTGAAATGTGGTTGGAGTTCACAGTCTCAATGCTTTGAAATGTGCATGGAACTCACTATCTCAGTGCTCTTAAATCTGAATGGAGTTCTGAAACATGAGCTGAAGGTGGGTGTGTGAGACACGAAGTGGACATTAGTGGCTACAAATAAGTGTAAATACCTTGGAATTATTTGAATAACTCATTGTTTTATAGTGACCAGGCACTGAACATGTGACTCTATATAAAAAAGCCGACATTCTTCTCACGAAATACAAAGCTTGCCAGCCTTTTCCCTTCTAGTGCCCACCACAGTCGCATACAAAAGAAGACAGTTGATTCAGGCTGGACAAAGAATTCAGAGGCTGACAACCAGAGACAGCTGCACACTTAAAACTTCTGTGGTTCTCAACCCATGCCTTACAACCCTTTTGGGGGTAGTTGCATGACCCTTTCACCAGGGTCATCTAAGACCACTGGGAAACACAAATATTTATATTAAAATTCATAGCAATAGCAAAATTATAGTTATGAAGTAGCAATGAAGATAATTTTATGGTTGAGGGGGGCGGTCACCACAGCCTGAGGAATTGTATTATAGTGTCGTTAACATTACGATGACTGAGGAACACTGATCTAGAGCATCAGCAAAAGGATAATTTGGATCAAGATAGATTCTGTTAGGAATTGGAATGGAAAACTTACATGGATAGGGGTCATGGGGAGGCTGCTCACAATGCTTTGAGATAGAGCAACTAAAGGTCAGGTATGAAATCACAAGCAAAATAGGAAATGAACAATAAGGGTGTTGCTCAGTGTGCCATGCCAGGCTGGGTTCAGACATGGGCTCTCAGTGGCAGTAGCTCTATAAACTCTGACAAAATAGACTTTTTTTTTTTTTTGCATCAGTTTTCTCACATGGAAAGCGGCTGATAATATACTAGCTTTCAGTGTTGTCTTGAGGAATAGAGGCAGTGTGGTGGTTTGAATCGGAATAGTCCCATAGACTCTTGAGTTTGAATGATTGGCCCATAGGGAGTGGAACTATTTGGAGGCATGGCCTTGTTGAAGCACGAAACGTACCACCATGGGGCAGTCTTTGAGATCTCCTGTGCCCAAGCTATGTCCAGTGTGGCACACAATCTCCTTCTTCTGCCTGCAGATCAAGATGTAGAGCTCTCATCTCCTTCTCCAGCATCATGTCTGCCTGCATGCCACCACGCCTCCTACCATGATGATAATGAACTAAACCTCTGAAACCATAAGCCAGCCCCAATGAAATGGTTTGCTTTATAAGAGGCTGCTGTGGTCATGGTGTCTCTTCACAGCAAAGAAACCCTAATTAAGGCAATCAGTTCACATTAAATGATGGCTCAATCCCTGGCCTGTGCTTCAGGGCGTATCAGATGTTAGCTATTGTTTGAATTCACTCGACTCAGTTGTGCTGGTGCAGCCTCTGCTCCCTCCCCAACTGTATCTGCTCTGCATTTCTGTTAATAACATCACTTCACAGTTTAATTATGTCAGAACACTCCTGAGTAGGACATATGGTCTCTGCATGGTACAGAGGTTTATCACTGAGCATTGACCTCTGACCCCAAACCCACCACTGTCATCTATAAACTCTAACCCAAGAGACCCCAAGCAACAGGTGTGTATCTTGGGTATTGTGAGGTTTTTTTTTTTTAACTTATTTTCTTCTTTAGAGTTTTCTCTACAAATATTTCAAACTGATTTTAGAGTTTGTAGAGTGTTATTAGTCATTGCTTCCACTCTTTTTTTCTTTTAGGGAGCAATTCTTATTTTGAGGGTCAAGATCAGTATCTTCAATTAACCACCTCAAGTGCCAATGTGTTCATAGTGTGCTTCCTCCAATCCAACTTGCTGGCAACTCCTGACAAACACTACAAAGTAGCAGCTGTTTGAGAAGTAGTGATAACAGATTTATTTTAGTTAACACGAGGAGTAAATAAGAAGTAAGTTACATGAATAACGATTTAAAAGGTGTGGATTTAAAGACTACAAATGGAGCTTGATAGATGAATTTACTATTCAAAACAATTGCTTTGGATTGATAACCAGGGTGATTCTGTTGGCTGCTTCAAGTGTCAGAAAAGCCTGTTATAATTACTTAAGTTATGTTAATGAGGTTAATTTTAAAATCGAAGCATACTGATAACTGGATGATTCATTATCACTAATATGGCTGAAGGAAATAGGATATCAGAAGAATGGCACATTCCTCCTGTGGGCGGGACAAGGTCATGTGGTTACATGTGCTTATGCTGTGAGAAAGGACAGTTACTGGCTCTAACTGCTATGTGGATATGAGAATCTATTATGCTTAATGAAATTATAAATTGAAATAATTTACAAAGACTAGTAATGCCAAACAGATGAAAACACAGCATTTCTTCTATCCCAAGGAACATTGACTTGCAAATATAATTGTTTAATTAGATTATTTTTTTGAGACAGCGTTTTTTTCACTACCTACCTCTGGTTTCCTTAGAATTCATTATATATTCTGGGCTAGCCTCTAACTCACAGAGATCTGCCAGCCTCTGTCTCCCAAGCAGTATAATTAGACTTTTTAATAATTTGCACTTTTCTCACTTTTTTAAGGTGGCCACACAACTACTGTCTAATAAAGGCACATTTCCTTGCCAGATTGAACTTTTTTATTCTCTGGAACATCCCTGTGGTTATGAGGGCTAGTCAGGGTCTACCCCTTGGCACCTGTAGGGTTGGAGCAAGTCAGAGTCTCCAGATCATTGCTTCTTTTCATCTCTGTGAAAGCACGTGGTTTATTTTCTCCAAAGGAAAAAGGAAGAAGTGATGTGCGACTTATGATAAAGGAAGTTATAGATATGGTACAACCTTCCATCTTCCAGAAAAGTCAAGACAAAATAGCAAGTTTGAGCTGAAAAAGGAAGCCATCAAACCTATCAGAATCTGGCATATGAGTTGTTGCGATATCAAGATTTATTTATCACTCTAGTATGATCTATTGTTATTTGAATAATATGCAGGCTCACTATTCCATTGCCAGGGAAAATGGAATTTCCTGTTTGTGAAGTAAGTTATCTCTTGACACTTGATGTATTTTATTTTTAACCTTCTCGCTCCTCATTGATCTTGAAAATTTACTCATGGCACTGTATTTCAAGGAAATAAATAATTTGATGGGCATAAAACTCTAACACATCAAAATCATTTTTTCAATATGAATCCAACTTTGCTTTAAGAAAACACTATATATCTATCCAAATATACATTCTAAAAGTAGGAGAATATATAACAAATTATTCATTATAAGTTATATTACTTCAATGGATGATAACATAGCTTTATTGTATTTCTTCGTATTAAAATATTTAAAGAATTCCATTTAACATATTAGTATTATAATCAGAAAATAAATAACAAATGTCATAAGAAAAAATTAAAAGATAAATTGATCCCTAAAGAAGATGTGAAATTGGGAAGAAAGCACATACAAAGTGTTTAAAATCATTAGACATTAGGGAAATGCAAATAAGAAAACACGAAATTACATTGCTATAAAACTGTTAAAATGTATTAAATAAAAGAATGACAATATCAAGTATTAACTTTGCAGAAGAAATGAAGTTTCCATGCATTTTCGCTTGGAATCTAAAATGGTGTAGCTCTGTCAGTTTTTAAAAACAATAAGACTCCCGTAGCAAATCCATAATATGACTTAATATTGCCACTTCTAGAAATTTACTCTAGACCTGGACCCAAACGTTTATAGTGACTCTATTCAAAAGGTCTGCACCTGAGCATTACTCTCACGGATGTTCATGGGTGAACAGACAAGTCGTGGTATATTCACTGTTCGACTCTTCTGAGCAGCACGAAGAAATGATATCTTGGTAACTGCCGTAGCCAGAGCAATCAAGGGGAAAGAGTGAATGAGCGAGACCAGTCTCAGGAACCGACCACACTGTGTGATTCCATTTATATGCTAGTCTTGGAAAGATAATAAATAGTGACAAGAGAGTGAGACATCAGCGATGGGGAAGGAGGGACTGCAAAGGGATAGCATGAGAGGGTGATCAGCGATGGGGAAGGAGGGACTGCAAGGGATAGCATGAGAGGGTGGGCCTATTGTATCCTGACTGTAGTGGTGGTTATACAGATCTACATTCAAGTTAAAATAGTTATATTTAGATGTAAAAAAAAAATCATACTCTTATTGCATGTTATTAAAAATTAAACAGAATCCGAAATAAAACGACTATTGACCATTCTTGGAGGTCCAATTGTTTTCCTAACACCTGCTTTCCAGTCTAGTCTAGTTCTCTCTGAGTCCCACTGTGCTCTCTGAAAAGTTGCGGCGGAGTGTGCCATTTATCACTGCATTCTTATCAGCAACAGGACTCACTTCCCAGATCGATAATTGTACTTAGAATAAAAGTATAAGCTGCCTACATCATTTATCACAGGCACTTATCAGGGATTGGTTTGCATTGCTGTCTTTCTTTCTGGTGGTCATGTCTTGTTTCTCTAAGAAGACCAGAAGCTGCATTTATTGTTACGTGCAACTCCATTTCTGTCTGCATCACAGACTGTTTCATCTTTCACTCAAAATTTATTTTTCAGATGAGGCAATAAAACCTTGCACATTTGCAAGAGGTATCCAGAATCACATAAAAGAGTAGGTGGCATGCACTTGTAATTTCATTCAGAAGGCTCAAGTTGAAATGATTGCAAGTTTGAGGCCAGCCTAGCCTACAGAGTGAGAGCCATCTCAAAAAACCAAGGTCTTTTCAGGATCTATCATAATGGCGGGTTACGGTATGTGTGAATGACTGTTAAGAATGGGCTGGCTAGTCCAAACAGAGTAATGCAGAGGAGCAGAGAAAATCTCAGAGAGAGCCAGGTCAGCTCAAAGTGCATAGAAATGGAAGGGCGGCCCAGACATAGGAAGTCAGTAGCCCTAGGCTCCAGGGATGGTGTCCCAGCAGCATCTGGGAACCAGAGACCTTATGCAAAATGCAAGCAAGTGGGAGGCCCTGGGGGAAGAGACAAGCGGTACTAACCATGCAGTTCTTGCAAGCTGCAAATTCAACTCCCATTTCAGTGAGACAATATCTTGCCCAGAGCAACAGATTGGCAGCTGAGAAGGGTCCATTGCTCAGAGGGAAGTGGCTTGGTGCCACTTTGAGAAAGAATCTATTGTTGAAACTCAGATGCCCCAGGGATATGAAAATAAGGAATGATCTCACATCTGGAAGTTTGAAATAAAGCTTCCCCAGGCCTTCAGTGGAAGATAGTTGCAGGAAGTGGTTGTGCGGGCCGGGTGTTGACAAACCAAGAAGTTCTGACTGAAGGAGCCCTTATGCAGACAGTAACTGTAAAGAAAAAGCCCTGCCCTTGGAGCTAAGAGTTGACATCACTAGAGAATAACTGAAGATTCCAACAGCCTTGAATAGTCACTGGTGAATGAACTTCTGGACCCAACTGTTTACCATAAAGTTCATTGACACTGGGGCCAAAAACTGAATATTTAATGGCCTGGGTGGGAACGTCAGCATGCCAGCAGAACACACAATGCTTGTTTCGTAGGTTCAGATAGTTCAGAGTCAAGTCTACCTGCACAGTTCTTATTACTACATGTTTCCATCCCCTATTCACTTGGAACACAACTAAGGCTAGATGTGGGTCACGGCAGGGATACAGATTTGCAGTACTGAGTGCATGGAGGGACCTGCCTAGCTTGCTTACAGATTGGGAAGCTACAGCACAGCTTCAGCTCCAGCACAGGCTGGAGGTCTGCAAAGGATGGAAGGCATGGAAGGGAAAACAGCTCGGACATCTGTCTTAACCTACACTCCCTAACCCCAGGAAGCCGGGAGTTTCCGTGCTCAGCAGTGTCCCTTCTTCATGACATCTTGGCAGATCTTACTTTCTGAGTTTCTGAGCCGTGAGAAACTGCTCCAACACTTCGTCTTGGATGGTTTTGCTGGGTTTTCCTCATTATAGTTTCACTTTTAGTTGTTTTGAGCATTAGTTTGACTTTATTTTGTATTTACAAAGAACATTTATGTTGTTTTCTTATTCTGTAGTTATATATAGTTATATATATATAATTATATTAAATATATTGGGGTGTGT
>JADRCC010570332.1:1635-14218 GCA_019843855.1 Hylomyscus alleni | reverse complement strand
TGGAACACTCAGGGGCTGCCTTACATCCTGGTAAACCAAGAGGGAAAGAGATCAAGCTAGAACCAGGCCAGGCTGCAGCCCCGAAGACCTGTTCCTCAGTGATCTACTTTTCTAAGTTAGACCTCTCTCATGGATACCAGAACCTCACAAAATGGTACCAACATCTGAAGACTAAGTGTTAAAACACATGGGCCTGTGGGAACACTTCATCACTAAACCATAACAGAAGGTTAACATTGAGCCTCATTTTGCCCATAAGTATAACACAGAACAGTAAGCAGGAATCCCCTTGATGACCGAGGAAGTGAGGTGGTTCTGCATGCCTTTGTGTTCCTCAGAATTTTACACAAAAGGAGAAATGTTATGACTACTTTGTTGATCTATTATTGTACTAGTGTATAACTGCCTTAGCTATTATTTAGTAAGTATCTATTATAGGTCAGCTTACGTAAGAATTTAGGTCCATTAATCCTCTCAAGCAGTCTCCTCATGGTAGGGACATTTATCTGGAAATATGGGAGAGATGAGCACAATGGATTGGAAGCATATACAGCTTTATCCAAGTCTAGCCCATCCTTTGCTCTACACAGAGTTTAATAGTTGCTGGAGATTTGATCTCCCTCTGTGCTACCCTTGATAACTATGCATTTTAATCCTGTTTTGCAGATAAAGTGGAGTTCAGAGAGGTTAACAACTTATACCATGCAATGAGTAGGAGGTGTCGACCTGAAAACCTGGAGTCTTATCTTTCTGACTCAAAACTTGCTGTATTTTAGGCTCAGTGTCAACAGTCTGTCTGCACTGCTATTGCATTTTTTCACCTGTAGAATGGGAAGAATATTTCTGTCCTGTCTCAGTGTTATTCTAAAATGGATATTGTGGTTTTTAAAAACCCTCTCAAATACCATGTGCAACATTTATTATAAATACTAATTACATGGAACCTGGAAGTCCAGCCTCCATTCTTCACAAAGCCAGAAAGGGACATCAGCCCCTGAGCCCTGTACACACTATTTCCAATTAGTCGCAACTTAGTGTGACCTTGACACTAAGGCATAAGAACTGAGACTTCTGCACCTATCACTGATAACCTTGGGAGGGTGTCAGAGGAAAGCAGATTCCAGGATGCTTGGAGTGTGAAATTGCATGTGTGTGCATATGCATCGGCAAAACAGCCAGACATGTTTTCCTCTTGCCTTGATTAGAGTTGCTGGTACATACAGCATCATAAGACAATGCAATCCAATGGGAGAAGTCAAATTCTGTCTGTTTAAACCCCAAAGATAAGCCACTGTGAGAGTGTTTATGGAATCTGGAAGAAATAGAATGTTTCCTTGCCTCCTCATTCCTCCCCCTTTTTTATTTATGGAGCCTTTGTGATGGGCACTTGTTTTAGCATCTTTACCTTTTCCCTCCTGCTTTTCCATTGACAGAATCAGTAGAGGGCACTGGAAAATAAATGTGGTCCATTGCAGTCATTTTCTTAACTTTTATTTTCCAGCAAAAAAAAAAAAAATGCTTTCCTCCCACATAAAAATCAAATGTGGAATCTTAACACATAAAACAGAGAAAGAATAATATTTTGGTATAGATATTTATTTATGAGTATAAGTATCTTTCATCCACTTAATATAAATTCTATCTAGTGAGAAAGTTTTTGATGAGCACAGAAACTTGAAATAAGGATTATAAATAACAAGTGTAGCCATGTGCATTTAAGATTATTCAGCTTCTGCATTCTCTTAAGACTTCTTGGTATTAAAATCCTAATGCAAAGGAATATGAGGTAGGGCATGCATGGAACTGAATTAAAAGGAAATAAAGTAAAACAAAACTTTAATCAAAATGTTGACTATAATGACATTAATCACCAATTTGGCTTATTACTACTACTAATAATAATAATAAACAGCTCAAGTACTTATAGAAGACAGTGTGAGAAACTGTAGCCTGCAATGGAGCAGAAGCTTGTGTGTCTAACTGCCATGCTTTATACAGTCTCTTGTATCTATTTATGCAACTCACAAATATGATGTATGTGGATAAGAGAGAATGTATATGCATGTGTGTGTTGTAAACTGAACCAATAAAGCATTTAAAAAGTTATAAGATCTGAGAAATTACCATTACATTCTTGACTTAATTGTCTCAACTAATTGGATTCAATTAGTCAACTGAATCTTAAAATTATATACAATGCAATAGGACAAAGTATAGGGTGGCAACTGAAGTGACCAAAGACCCCAAGTCATCAAGAGTAGGCTACTCTAACACTCTACATCACTGTGGACCACATTCAGTACAGCAAGATACTTCAAAAAAGAGGCCCATTCCTTGAGCCTCTGCAATCCTATGCAAGATAGGATGGATAGTCCTGGTGAGTCTTTCAACAACTCAATTGTATCATGTTTTCAAAAATTACCATTGCCCCATCCCAGTACACTGCTGTCTCAATTCCTAATTTTTCCACACCAAGATTTACCACATGGCCTAGGCATTAACTCATGCTATGACCTCTACTGGAGTCTCTTACTGTCCTCTGAATTTATCTTATGTGGAGGTCTGAAACTCTGTCTCCCCCAGCATTTCATATATTTGAATGCTTGGGTCCCCAGTTAGTCTGTTTGGCAAGATTAGGAGGTGTGGCCTTGTTGGAGATGTATCAGTGGGAGAAGGCTTAGATTTCAAAAGCCAATGGCATTTCAACTGATCTCCCAAGCCCAGCTTCATGGTTGTTGCCTCAACATGTAAGGTCTCAGCTAATGCTCTAGTGTCATGCCTGCCTGCCATGCTCCCTGACATAATAATGTTTGTGGACTCACCCCTGAAACTTGAGGGCCCCATTAAAGGCTTTCTTTTCTATGAGTTGCCTTGGTCATGGTGTCTCTTCACAGCAGTAGAAAAGTAACTAAAACTTCTGCTAATTTGTCTTCACATGCTTTTTCTTGAAGCAACTTTTAAGATACTTCCTCTGAAAATTTCCCAGGACAACCACACAAAAATGGCCAAGTGGAAAACTAACATACTGGCTGTACTAATTTATGGTTACTATTATCAGCTGCATAGACACTCCTATGATTTGGGAGTTTGTCGTGTCCAGGAGTTCATAGAGACAGGGACATATGGCAAAGATATGTCATACTCATCACTTTGATCCAGACAGCAGATACAATGTGACCAGCTGCCTCAACTTCCTGCTGCCATGGATCTCCCTCTGCCGTGACCTGTATCCTTGAGTTGCTGGTCAAAGTAAACTTTTCCTTCTCTTAGTAGCTTTTGTCAGAGAGTTTGACATGGCAAAGAGAAAAGTGACTCATAGGAAATGTAAGCCAGATTTCTGGTCTGCCTTAACACTGTAGCTCAAAAGTCTGTTGGATTTAATCTAAGAGAGCAGAAGCATAAAACAGCTAGCTGGTGATATTGTCTTGTCTGTTCATCTACCTCCAGGCAAGAGCTGCCAACCATTAATCCTGGGTAGCAAGCAAATGTTCCTTCTTTTAATGATCATTACAATTCTTTAGTCCTAATATTGTTCTTGAGCACAGATGTGCCTTTCTCAGGGTGAGTTATTATGTAGGTGAATGAAATAGAGCTCCTTGTCTCCAAATATCTAGCAAACTTTGCATCTTCAGCTATCTTCCAGGTATACTAAAGACTTAGAAGAGAAAGCTAGTGGACCCTGTCTGTCTAGGTTTCTCAAACATAAATGTACCCTATACAATTTTTTCAGCTAACACCTATTAATAGTATTTGAATAAGTCATGGTCCAAAAGGGAATTGATGGTAGATGAGTTGTAATTTTGGTTGTTTGAACATGTTCCTTCTCTGTGTTCAGGGAGGAGCTGAAAACTGTTTTCCTTATAAGCAAAGGGCTTGGGTTCCCCAAGTCTGCTTTGACCAGCAGAAGATTCCTATGGTCAATTCACATGCTATATACATCTAGGATATATGGAATCAAACACTCCAGGATGGAATGAAAGCAAAAATGAAAAAAGAAAATAAAACCCTGCATGTTAAACAGTCTGGCTCGGGTGAAGGACTAACACCCGTGACAACCTCAAGGAGTTGGCAGGCCTAACCCTGCCCTGCAAAGAAGGTGAGAATTTCCCACTAGTTCTGGCAAAGTAAAGCACAATTTCACATGACATTCGACATACAGTTGATTGATTTTTGTCACAGATTACCTTAAGTTGAGTTCCATGAAAGGCAGGAGAATGTCTACACATGTATAAGTCATGAGACCTTCTAGAAAGCACTCCATCATATATAGGTCATATCTACCAATGCCATTATCCCCTCCAAGGACAGGTAACACACATGGATCCACTACTCCCCACAGCTAGTCCATCAGAAGAGGACTCAGCAGTTAGAAATCAATGACTCTTCCCACCCCAGTAATCCATTCCCTTGTTTAAGCCACTGACCTAGTTCCATGAGGTCACTACTGCAGCTTCCCTGACTATTCTCACATCCACCCTGCCCCCTTTCAGGTCTTTTCAATTCTTGTAAACGCTTGATCATTTTTGAAATTCAAGTCAAAACATCTTAGTTCAGCATACCTAAACACTAAATTTTCGACTGTACATACCCTGCTAAGAGTAAGAGTTTGGGTGGGCTGTAAGGCCCTTTGTGGATTTATGCCACTACTCAGCAACTTCAACACACTGTATTGCTTGCTGAAGTACTTTAAATCTACCTCTTGTTGTCTGCTCCTTACCTCAGGGTGCAAACTTAATGTGGGCAGGGATAATACTGGTGTCACAGCTCCCCAAATTCCCATTATGAATGGATGTGAACTTAGGAGCTATACAAGAACTTTTACCGACTGAATTGGAGTTCAGGGAAACCCTTTGGACTCCTCACAATCTCAATGATTTAACACAGGAGAGGAATGGTCACAGTTGCAAAACTCTCCAATGCATTCCTTCCGTCTGTTCGTTGTGCAGTCACACAACAAACTGAAGTGTTCTACATCCTTTCTTTTGGTTGAAGTTATCTCAGCTCTGTGTGTTAACTCTGATTGTATAAAGTCTGGTCAGAATCTCTGGCTACCATTTATAAATGCCTTTGATTTTTAGACTTGGGGAAATGAATTAATTATCATGTAATACATACAGATGAGTAGCCAATTTTTTTTTCAAAAACATGGACTCCATGGTTAGGGGAGGGGCATTAGTTGAGTACAAGTTATTGATCTTCAAGCCCTTTTTTATGCAGGATGAGGACTTAGAGGCTCTGGGAGATTGACTTTCTCAAGGTCACACTATTACTCAGTGGGAGAACAGAGATGGGACCCCAGCCTTTGATTCTCAGCTCTGTATTGGTGTGATCAAAGACACAGTTGGCTGGCTGCGGAGGAGCCATATACATGCTGTATGTAACATTTGCATAACATATTACACTAAAGACAGGATCCCAACTGAGATTCTCAGCAAGAAAATAACAATTATTTAATCAGGGCTCTATTTATACGGTTATTGTGAAGGTTAGGATAAGATTCACTGGCTTGATTAAGGGTGCAGCTTACACATGAAAGTGTTTACTGAGCTGAGCTCCCTGGAGTGAGATTCAAACTAACTTGTGACATCCACGGTACATTTTCATGTTCTGAAAGCCATGAATATCTTTACAGAGACCCAAATCTTTAGCCTAAAACAAACAAATGGTTATCCTTGAGGGTAAGCTATAAACAGAATTCAACCAAGACAGAGTCCTTCTCCTATGTTGCTAGTGGCATCTCATCTTGAGTTTGTGTCTTTAAGCCTAATGAATATAAATACACTAGAGATGCAAGTGAAACACATCTGTGTAATCAGAGTACTGTTACCCTACACAGCAGTGTGTTTGAGGCTTAGAATAATCCTGCAGGGAAGCAAAAGCACGTAGAGTCTCTGTTTTATACCTTTGGAAGCTAGAAGCTCTCAGGGGTTCAAAGACATGTTCAAGGTCTCCCACCTTGTTAATGAAGGAAAATGCAAAAATCAGTGTGGGGGCAGGGAGGTTTCCTTGTTAACGTCATTTCTGCCTATGGAATGTATCACTTCTTCGAGGAGACTTAAGTTAGGAGCTATCTCTTGAGTCTAGGAAACAGTATTCACTTTTACACAGCAGAAAGTGAAGTGGGCTTAGGGTTCCCTCTCTGTATGCTGGATGGGAACTTAATAGAACCAATTCCACTTTTCCCTGGCTTTGGACCAGTCATTCCCAACCCAGTTGGCTTTCAGCTTCTGTATGGATAAAATGAAGCAAGGGGAGCCATACTCATCTTGTGGTATTTGTAGACGGCCAAATGAGAAAGCACTCAGATAGCTTAGCTCTCTTCTGGCCTTTGTAGGTTCATTTTTTTTTCTACTGAACAGATGAGCTGAGGAGTTTCTGTGCTCTGATTCTGGTGTAGGTGGAAGCACATTCTCTTTCCTGAATGATGCATACACCTTAGCAATACAAGATTTAGAAGTTCCTAGCAAGAATGCCATTGTTTTAATGGACTATAAGACAAAGCATTATCAGCAGTACAAGAGGCAAGTGGGAGACAGTCCTGATACCCTCAAATCACTCAATCTATCTCATAGCTAAGTGACAGCAGGCCTCTGTCTCTGGCCTCACCCAGCTAGCATAGGTTGACCAAGCCCCTTTCCAGTCTCATCTCATCCATCTTGATCAGACTCTCCCAGGTCTGTAGATCTCCTCTATGCAGGTTACCTAATATTGGGCTCAGGTCAGGGGCATGCTGGAGCTGACTCAACTGACTTCCAGTTCTCTCCTTCCCTCTCCCTCTGGAGAACAGAAGTTCCTTCAAGCAGACAAGCAATTTCCAGTGTGTTCTCCACATGGAGCTCGGTGGGCACAACACACACTGCTGCTGTAAGGGGAGCAGGCAGCTTCCATAATAGACCTTATTTAAGCTGATTACCACAGGAGACAATGGCTACACATGACCCAGAATTGCTACCTTCGTTAGACTTCTGAAGGCAAAAAGGGAAGTTTCATTTTTATTTCCTTAAAAAAAATTAAAAAAATAAAAATTTTAAAGCAGCTCCTTTGAGCACAGCAGCACCTCTCCAGAGATTCTCATTTCAGATTAGCCTATGAGGTGTTCAGTTCAGTCCAAGCTTATTTCAGCCAGGGTTGGGTTGATATCCCTGCCTTTCCCAAGATCTCTCCCCCAAAGCCTGGTGTTCCATGGTGCCTGCTTGCCCCTGGCTGGCACTGTGTCCTTGAGGATAACTCTATTACATCATCGGCTCATCCAGTTCCCATCTTGATCCATTGTGGCTTCTTTTTCTCTCTCATTATTATTTTCCAGTCTGTTCCCACCCACTCTCCCCTCTCCTCCTGCCCTATCCTTTTCTTTCTCATTTTCTTCCTGTCTTTTCCTGCCCTCATCTCTACATCCTTCCAGCTCATGTCTCATGCCTACTTCAGTGTCCCATTCAGCTCTAGCTGCAGCCCATCAGACCTCAGTGGAAGCATGAGAAAGCTGTTAGGGTTGTAGGGAGGAGCTGTGATTTCTGTAGAACAAAGGAGGTTGGCAAAATCACACAGGTCAGGTGGAATCCATAGTGCCCCGAAGTCTAATTCTAGAAGGAAAACAGCTGCAAAGGTGGAGGAAAGCTCACGGGAGGCTGTTTGAGGTAGGCAGGTCTACAGGGACAAAGCCAGGATTCAAAGATGACAGCTGACTCCAAGGAGCCAAAAAAGCAAAATGGAGATATTGGCAGCCACTGCCTGACTCTGGGGCAATAAGGAGGGAAAACTCATCAGTCACAGACAGACCTGTTCTATCGCCAGTTCTGCTGGGTAGATACAAAGGCACCCAGGAGAAAGTGAAATGTCAATCAATCTCTTAAAGGGGCCACTGGCTGCCTCTAAAATTCTGGTAAGTGGCAGAGGAAGGCAGGTGATGACCACTTCTCTGTGGGTTCTTTAGGCTGTGAATGGAGACAGTGTCTCGATAAACACATTACACCTCATGGGGCGTAGGAGAAATTCAATTAGGTTTGAATGAGAAAGGTAACTTGAATATCAATTAATTGTCTAATTGAAGATAATGGAGACCTGGGGCATCCTGCCAGGTTGATTCTCACACCCAAATCCAGAGATTTTCCCAGGGATTAAAGACGCAATTTAATTACACCTTCCTATTAGATTAGATGCTGATTGCATTAGGAGATCTGAGTTAATTACATAGTTAATTACACAGCCAATAACTCCTCTTCTCTAATAGTGTGCTGACTGTGGGCTGGTGCCACAAATGTGCTCGGTTTCCCTAAATGGGAGTACTGGGAGCACAAGGTGTAAGAAGAGCCTTGAGCAAGGGGACTTGCGAATACTAATAGGGAATTACTCTCATTGTCCCTTGTTCTTGATGAACAATAAATTATTCTAATAACATTTGCTATTGTATCCATTCATTATCTAAGGGTAATTAGGAAAGAAGAGCTTCCTGAGGTTTCCCAGGAGACACATAAATGTTGGACCCATGGACTGTCTTCATGTTCTAGTCCTCTCCCAGGAAGCTTCCCTTACCCATCTGATGGGTGTATTTGGGACTAGACTTGGCCCTGCCTATCATCTTCAACTGAGCACTAAACTGTAGGTTAAATTTTAGTTTTCTGGTTTTCTTGTCTGAGGGATGTGGAGAGCAGGTAAGTGGAATTGAAGAGGCCTGGAAATGTGTCCAATGATATGGAGCAGTATCTTACAGGCTGGAATTCAGTATCGTTTGTTGCTGAATACTGGGGGACCTCTCAATTCAAATTGCTTCTTTGTGGACCTTACCTTAGTTATCTTCTCTTGCTACCATGAAAAACTATATACTGAGTAACAAAACAGGACACAACAAAAATGCCAGAAATTACTTTTTGATTGTGGAATCTGAAAGTCAAGGATCAAGACACTGGAAGCTTGGGCATTTGGAAGAGGCTATTTACTTTGCCATTCATGGAACATTTCTTCATTTTGGTTTCTCCCGTGATTAAAGAGACAGGAGCTCTAAAGACTTGGGATTGTGGGCACTGGCGTGTATGCACTCACATACCTGTGCCTGCACATGCTCGTGTGTATACATAGTATGCTAGCTCAGAGGACAACTTGGGTGTGCAAGTGCAAGCGTAGAGGCCAGAGGGGCATGTCAAGTATCCTGCTTTATCACTCCTCCTTTCATTTCCTATCAGTGAGATCTCTCACAGAGCCTAGAGCTAGGATGGTGGCCAGAAATTGATAATGGTCTTTCACGGCACTGGGCCTGTGTGGTGGCAGACAGATGCAGCCACACCCTGCTTTTTACGTGAGTGGTGAACAATCGAACTCCTGTTCTTATACCTTTCCAGCAAGTGCTGTTATACATTGAACCCTATCCCTAATCTTTCTATGCAAATCTAAAAAATAAAACACACTAATCCTATTCACAAGGGCTGCAGCCTTATCATCTAATCCCTTCCCAAAGGCTTTGCCTCCTGATAGCATGGTGATGATAGATTTCAACACAAGGGTTCAGGTGGGACTCGTGTTTAACTTCTAACAGCTTCAACTCAAGATTGACTGGTTCTAGTTTTAGATATAGATTGAAATGAAGTGCAGCTCCCCCAGCTGACTGTCAGAATTACCAGGGCTGAAACGCTTGTAGGTACCAAGACTTCCTAGACCAATTATGCTGTGCTACCCACAGACATAAGGAAAACATATGTGGAAGAAGCGATCTCTATGCCTGCTGAGCTGCCTTCCTTCCCATAGTTACAGATGGTAGCATCCCTAGTGAGAATGATACTATTTTGTCTGACCTGCCCTGGTCAACATCTGCTGGAGAATGCTTTCTATGAGGAACCAGTGACCATGCTGATTGCAGGGAAAGGAGAGAACAAGGCTGAGTTTTTTGCCATTCTGGGTCAGGTGACTTGGAGGCAATCAAGTATCAGCAGCTGACACCAATACAGGTCTCACTAATATGAGGAAAATGAAACATATAAGAATTTAAGTGATAAATAAGAACCAAACTTTATTTCCCAAAAGACCTCATTTTTCTCCAGTGCCCCAACCCAAAACAGGCTCTTGATGTAATGACAAATATCTTTTTCATAGAGTTCCCTACTCCTGGGCCTGACAGTGTTCCTGCACCATCAACAGGCATCCATCCCTCATTAGGAACTCTTCTCTGAAGGCTTTGTCCAGAGGATCCCATTCCCTGCCTTTCTAACAAAGTTGTCTTATATCCCCTGTTCCAAAGTGTGATGCTTTGCTCATACACCTGGTTATCCCATGGTAAGTGAGATATCCGAGGACCCTGGTCAAGCTTTGCTTTCTCTGTCAGTAAATTTTTGTGGGCTGAATTTTCTATGTTGCCTTGAGTGTTTGGAAATGTAGACATTCTGCCAGACAGGAGGTTTGACCTTTGACCGTCCTGCATTTTTTTTTTCTCTGAGGTTTGGATGGTGCTATCCTGGCCATTTCCTATCACCTGCATGTGACTCCACATAGGTCTTTGCTGGTCACAAGACCTTCACAGCCCCGCAGTCTTTAGACATCAATTATGTATGTGGAAGGAGCGATCTTTATACCTGCGGAGCTACCTTCCTTCACAGAGCTACAGATGGTAGCATCCCTAGTGAAAAGAGAGTGGGTCTGACCCATCCTGGCCAGCATCTGCTAGGGAACCTTGGCAAGGCATTGTTGGAAGACAGAAATTCCCCCTTTCCCCATCTAGGCCCTCTGCCCTCTCCAAAGCTTTATAACATAGGGAGGCTGTGTGTTCCTTGCTACCAAAAAGCTACCAGGTCTTGTGTCCTCTCACCTTCCCTTAGGAGCCTGTCCATGGAGGAAACCATGATGCTGAGAATTGTATCCTTAACTAATTTCTTTAATACCCCTTTAAGGAAAGGATCTTGTTTTCCATTTCAGAGAGTCTAGTTGACTCAATTAAGATTCAGAATTAATGGTTAGCAAAAACTAGAAGTGTTCCACACAGTTTTCGCTTTGAATAAAGTCTCCTTCAAAGGCCTTAACACACTAGCTTTCAACTGGAGCTGGCAACTACCCCTGGGGATATAAAGAAATGGTTGGGGGTTTATTGGTTGTCACATGGGCTTCCTGAGTTACTGTCATCAAATGAGGTGACTACAGGGACATTAAATGTTTTGCAATGCAAGGGGTAATCCTGACCTATGATTTGTCTCATCCAAAGGACCAGTGGGCACCTTGTTTTAAATCAGAGCAAGAGAAGTATCAGATACCAACCATAGAACCTTGAAGCAAACATGGGGGTGGGCAGGTCCTTGTGCTAAGGACATGGACCCAGATGAGAAGTGGCTATTTACTCCATATAGTCTGAAACCTGCTTCATTGCCCTTTCTGACCTCCTCTAAGCCTGCCTTCCTCACCACCAAGGGCCCTGGTCCTGAACTACAACAGAGTAGCATATTTACTGGCCAAAATACCTCTTAGAGAGCACACCATAGGGAGAAGAAACCCAAGGAGTTTGTGTTCATTTCCAGTCAGCTCTCTTGGTGACCCAAGTGGGTATCCCACTAGGAGGGCAGCCTCACATTAGAGTGGTGGGATGAGTGATGGCTATGGCTGGGATTCCATTTTTGATCCCTTGAGGAGTTTGGATGTCTCAGTTAACCAAATTGGTCAGTCAGCAGCTGCGAGCTGACTTCTCCCTGGGGAGTCCTCAGTCATTGGAGTAGGGGATCCAGTGGAGAGGTTTGTATCTGAGAGAAAGGAGAGGAAGCTACTTTTACTTGGCATTTCAAGGATGCTTGCAAAACTGTGGTAAAACAGTTGTGCAAGGGGCAAGCAGCTGGCCTGCTCCTGTCTTCCTGGATCCTGTCCAGATGGTGAGGGGTGGGCATCAAGTCCTCTCCTCTACAGGTGAACATTCAAGAGCGACTGACGAGATAATAGAAGAGAACATAAACTGCTTAGCGTCCTTGGTTTCCAGCAATTGAAACTCAGTAGGCATGAATGGAATTCATTCACAGAATAACCTATTTGTCAGCAATGAGATGAGAAGCAAAGTCAGAGAGCAGTCTGGAGAAATGTGGAGTAGCAGAGAGACACAGGAACAAAAGAGTCACAAATACAGACATCTACTGTCGCAGTTGTCCAGAGATGTCCAGGGTGCCAGGCTCCTCTGGACAATGGATGTCATGGCTACATTAACATTCCATGTCCCAGAGAGCCTTTCTGCTATGCCACTTCCTAGGAATCCTCTCCTGCCCTTTCTTTGTGAAGGAGTTTATGGGACAGTCCTTGGTAGGTTCATATGACCAGCCAAACATGAATCCAGTGCCCACACCTTATTTCAAGGAAGTCTAGAAACATGTCTGGTTTTCTTAGTTTGTGTAGTAGAGGGCACATCCTTTGTCTGTGTGGTAATGTGTCATGAGTTCATCCTTTTTCCTTTTTTCTTCTCTCTCTGTCTCTCTGTCTCTCTCTCTGTCTCTCTCTGTCTCTCTCTCTCTGTCTCTCTCTCTCTGTCTCTCTCTCTGTCTCTCTATCTCTCTGTCTCTCTCTGTCTCTGTCTCTCTCTGTCTCTGTCTCTCTCTCTCTCTCTCTCTCTCTCTCTCTCTCTCTCTCTCTCTCT
>JADRCC010570331.1:1209-16273 GCA_019843855.1 Hylomyscus alleni | reverse complement strand
TAATGCCTAAGACAGACAAAAAGACTCAGGGCAAGTGTCCCTCTCCTCCGGGGCACGCCCACGGGTAAAGCTCCAGCCACGTAGTCATGTGTGTTACGCTGCCAGCGCTACAGATGCAAGCACCCTAAGTAAATGCCTGAATCTTCTTTGCTTTGTTACCACCAGAAGATAGGATAGTAGGATACACACTAGGCACTCAATCTGTGCTCAGTAGTGTACCCAGTAAGCACTCAATCTGTGCTCAGTTCAGAGGTACTTTTCTGATTATCAGTGAACAAGCCAACGAGATTTCTTCTTTGCTACGAGGGGATCAAGGGCCACATCTGTCTATCTAACCACCACCAGGACATTCTGAACCCAAACGGAAGAAAGCACATGGAATAGCTTAGAATCCAGTTAAAGTGACACAGCAGCACAATTCAGGATATGGAAAAGGAATAGAGATAAATTATAGAGATCAGGGGTCAAAGGAGCCTGCAAGCGACTGTGTAAGTTTACTTTTTGATTCATGTGGAGCTTGGTACCATCAGTTACAATGCAAATCTTACCATTTTTACAGCAGATATTCAATTAAGGATGCTCCAAAATGGGCCCATTTTTTGTAAATATATTATTCATATGCAATTTTTTATCATATAAAGGACATAGCAAATAAGAATTTCACAATAGCAAGTGACAAATTGACATTAAGGTGGGATAAAGGGAGGCCACTATTATTTCTCTCAGTAGGACTTCACACTCTTTACTAAAAGGTATTCTGGGTTTTTCTTTATTTAAAAATAAATTCTGGCAAGGAGTGTTATGTCCTGTGTTGAGAGCATGTGAGGCCCTGGGTTCAGTCCTCAGTGCCAAAACAAAACAAGGAAGGTCCAATTTTATCAGAACTTGGTAGACCTATCTCACAAATCCCTTTCATCTTCACACGGCAAAGTGCCCAAATGAAATACAGAGACAATGGTCTTGAAAAAAATCCCCAAAATTCAGGTCAAAGATCCAAAATGTCAGTATTACAAATGGATCCTATTTATCAAGACATTTATAATAAAATAATGCTGGCACTGTATATGTTGGGGAGCACACATTTGAAATCCTTGTGAAAATAATCATTCATTCATTCATTCTGTTGCTTGGGCAGATTTTTTTGTTTTTTTTTTTTGTTTTTTTGTTTTATTTTGTTCTTTTGCTTTGATTTAGTGAAACTTTTGTACTTTTGTTTTGTGGTATGGTATCTGATTTCCAGACTAACTGACGCGTATCACTCACCATCCCACAGGTGACACTAGTGGATGGACGACCATATTTGGCACAGTCCATGGGAATGTCAATAAAGTGACATTGACACAGGAGTGCTGTAAGTGGTGGTGGTTCAAAGGTGGTTTCTGCTTTGCAAAAACTTGACTGTGGCGTGTGGATCTCTCTCGGAACAGCAGCCCCCTCTTATCTAAGGTTTCGCTGCTGATCGTTGCAACAGTCTGCGGTCAACTGCAGTCCCAAAACAGTAACGACGCCGGGCGGTGTGTCTTGAGACAGACAGACCACGATCACATGGCGCTTGTCGTGGTATACTGCTGTGATTTTTCTATAGAGTTATTAGTTACTCTTAATCCCTCTGGCCTGACTTTTGAACGTACCAGAGGCGTGTAGGCAGAGGGAAATCAGTCGGTCAAGGACTTGGCGTTCTCTCTGGTTTTAAGCATCCACTGGGCGTCCTGGAGTGTGTCCCCTGTGGGTAAGTGGGGACTGCTGTAGTGGCTCGGCTGCTTCAGAAGGTCTTTGTATTTCACTGGTAACCACTCTCCTGTCTGCTGGGGGCCTGGGGGCAGGTGGAGGCGGGGCGGGGGGAGGAAGAGTAGATCCGTGTCTATGCATGTTCACTCCTTGTGCTCCTGTGTGGGTCATGAGAATGCACAGAAAATCACTGTGGCAGATGTCAAGGTTCCATTGCCTTTGATTTTTTTCTTCCCAAGAAACAGCTCACACTATGCTTCAGAACAGAAAGAACAGCGCTGATTAAGGTCTCTTCCCAAGTCACAAAGATCTTATGTAGTTAGAAAGTCATTCTCACTGAGCGGGGTGATTCCAGGCTGCGCAGGGAGGTGTGGAGGACCGCTGTAAGACATGAAGGCTCCACCAGGGAAGGGGATACTCTCCTAAGCAGCGCATTGAGGTGGCTGTGAAGTCCCGGATGGAGAGAGAAGAGGTAAGGGCAGGATCAGCAGGGAAGCAAGGCCAGTGAGATCTGCGGGGGGCTTGTCCAGCGCGGGCTGTGACGTCCCTGGATGGAGAGAGGAGGTAACGGGTCAGCAGGGAAGCAAAGCCAGTGAGATCTGCGGGGGGCGGAGGGGGGTTTGTCCAGCACAGGTTGCACAAAGCCTTTACAGGAATGCTCTGGGATCCTACAAACCCGAGGATGGAGAGAGAAGAGGTAACGGATCGGCAGGGAAGCAAGGCCAGTGAGATCTGCGGGGAGTTGTCCGGCACAGGTTGCACAAAGCCTTTACAGGAGTGTGCTGGGATCCTACAAACCTGAGCTAGGAGGAGGGCAGGGCTGAACTCAGGAGGCTGCAGCATGTTCTAACTAAGAGCGTCTGGGGCACACACCGTAGAGGTTGGTCTCTGTACTGTTATAGAGTTGGATTGGTTGTGTGTGTGTGTGTACGTGTACATATAGTCTGGTATATGTCAAAATACATACATCTCATTTACCTATGTGATGTGCACACATTAAATGTTATACTAACATTGGACATGGTGGTACACATCTTTAATCCCAACACCCTGGTTGACAGAAGAAGGCAATCTGTATGAGTTCCAACCTGGGCCACCGAGTGAGACGCTGACTCAAAAACAAACAAGCAAATAGGCAGCAACAACAGAACCCTATCCTAACAGCGCACAGTCAGGGCACCTCCCTAGGGTTACACAACTGTGCAGCCAACCAGCTCCAAACCAGAAGCAGTCCCAGCAGAACTACATCTGTGCTGAACTTGTACAGAAAATCCCCTAATCACTAATCCATAATGTACATTTTATTATATATCGCTACAATCATATAATTATGTAAAATATGTAAATAGTGGAGCAACTATGTCATCAGCATTTCTACAGTACTCAGAGCCATGAAGCCTCTAGAGATCTGCTAGGAGCTACACAAAGACTGCATCACTTTTAAGGGGCTTGAGCATCTGTGAATTTAGGTATCAACAAGGCCACTGAAAACAATCCCCATCCCATACCTGGGAAAGACTGGAGTATGTATTTTATTACACCAGTTTATAACTTATTTATATGCTTATACATGGATGTATAATATATAAAAATTAAATTATGCCAGATAGAGTGGCATGCACTAGTAATCCCTGAAATTGGGAGTCTGATGCAGGAGGATCCTGAGTTCAAAGGCAGCCTGGGCTGTGTGAAGATGGTTCAAGGTTAAGAGCACTGCCTGCTCTTGTTCCACATGGTGGCTCACAACCTCCTCTGAGTGGATGAGATGTCCCCTTCTGACCTCTACGGTACTACATGCATGTGGTGCACATAGACAAACACATACACACAGAGTAAAATCATAAAATAAAACACATATTTTATAGCTGGAGGTAGAAGTTGGCTAGGCAGTTTACGGTAAAGATCTCAAAGAAAAATGACTAGTTTCTTTCTTGACTGAAAGCCAGAAATGCCCTTTGGAGTCATGGCAGCTTCATCCTTGCCAGAGTCCCGAGATACCAAATGTGTTTGAGGGGCTCTGACCACTGATCTTGTTCCTAGATGATTCTGGGATCTTTCGGGAGACGGAACGCTAAGGTAGCCAGGAAGGCCTGTTAGGGGAAAACTCCTTCTGACCAAGAGAATAGAATCTCTGGCCTGGTGCAGATCTGACATTCCAAAGAGCCAGGTTAATCTCCTGGCCAAGGGGCCACCCACAGGAGGGGGCTCACCTTAAACTGAGCAATAGATGCAATAATTCATTTTTGTCCCAGGGGCCTGATCAGGCTTCTTTCTTATCAGCTATTATTCAACAGACACCCCACCCCACAGCAGCTTCTTACTTCAAGAAGGAATGAGCAACATCTTAGAGTTTGAAGGGGAAAAAAAAACGTTTAAGAGAAGAGGAGGAATTTGTAAGGAATAGTAAATGAGTCTTTTTCTACCAAGCACTTATAAAAAATTGTTTATGACAGGGAGTTCAAATCTTTTTATCTGCCCCACCACACACCCTGTGAATCCTGGAGGCCCTGCTACATGCTTGAGTTTAAGTGGCTGACCCCCTTATTTTCTTTATGTCAATTCTTAAAAAAATAGCCAATCATGAAAGACAATGAGGTCAGGACCCCGCCCACGGGAAAAAGACACTGTGAGAGACTAGAGACCACATTCACTTCCTGCCCTGTGTGCTTGCTCTTATTAAGAGTAAAATTTTGTCTTATTGAGACTTTAAAAAAAAAAAACAAACAAACTTTTCACTACTTGAAAAAATAAAACAAAAAAATATATAATTTAAAAAAATGACAAGATTAGTAAGAAATCAAAAGTCAAAATTCTAACAGCCTCTTCCTAACACTTCTTGCCTGGAGCCCACTTTACATATCTGTGTGCTTGGTTACACATCTTGCCTGGAGCCCACTTTACACATCTGTGTGCTTGGCTTGGTTGGGTCTCTGGTCTTGGTTTGTAGTTTTTAATAGTAAAAGGGAACACTCAGGACCAGGACCAGATGTTCTAAAATGGCCCCTTCAGAGGCAGACCGTGGATAAGGGAAGAAGGTCCAAGCACAGAACACCATGCTGTGACTGTCAGAATTTCTGGGTGGGTGGGGTGGGCAGCTACTCACAACTAGGTCGCAAAGGCCAGGCCAGGCAGAGACATTACAGAGTCTGATATATCAGGCACAAGACAGATCCTCAACCCACAGGAACCTGGGCCAACTGAGTGAAAAGAATTAAATTGGCGATGATTATTATGACATCAGTATAGACAAAGGCTATGAAGCTAAGTCCAAGAAATGTCTTGGGGTGAGTACGGTAGAGGAGGTGGGACCAGCCTTTCAAGACCATCCACAGAATAGGGTGGTGGCCTGACCTATTGCAGGATATGGAGGGTGAAGAAATGCCCACACTTCTGCCTTCTTAAAGATTTGCTTATTCTTATGTGTGTTATAGGCACCGCAGGCATACTTAGTGCCTGAGGAGGCCAGAAGAGGGCATCAGATCCCTTAGAAACAGAATTACAGATGGTTGTGAGCCACCATTTGGGTGCTGGGAACTAAAGCAGGTCCTCTAAAAAGAGTAGCCAGTGCTCTAACCACTGAGCCTTCTCTGCTTGAACCACTCAGTCTCGCCGTGTTTCTGCTTTAAGCAGCACACCCAGCTTCACCACATGAAAGTCATTTGTTAGCAAGTGCTTTCTGACCAATCTTCAATCTGATAACACACCCATAATATTCTTGATGTCGATAAACATTAAATAAAACATATTAACGTTATCTTTATTGGGATGAGCTAATTATCATGCAGACGACATAATATCATCCAAAACGTTTTACACTGAAGGCATCTCTTGCAGTAAGTGGGAATTCAGTAATAGCTGTGGTGGATTTGCTGCCAATGTGCAGCTAAATTCTCTTTAAATGTGATAGAAAAAAGGATAAGCAATTAGAGGGAATTTATACTCACAGTTCAGTAAATGATAGTAGGCTGGGCCCACACCACGGCACATGTATTCAATACCATCACTCAGGGGGCCAAGGCAATGTTCTATATAACAAGACTCTATGTCTAAACAGTTTGTTAATTAATTACAACAGTGATATAAATAAAAATTAACTTCCACTTCCTTAGCTGCCTCAAATCAAATATCCATAGGATCAGTAGAGAAATTAAAGGTTCCGTAGAAATCCTCTGTCTTTCTCTATCACGTATGACTCGTGACATGGGAACTGCAGGCTAATCAGTAAGCATTTACTTAGCAACTACTTCATGCTAAATCAGTCATCACCATAGAGATTTCCTCAAACCTATGATGCTTCTCATTGAACAGAACTTAGTCCTGTTCTACTACATGGTCTGATATTATTTGTCTGATATTACTTGTCTGATATTATTTGTCTAAGCCTGTGTTTTTTTTTCCTGCTTGCCTGTTCTTTTGTGTCTGAGATGACTTATAGGAGCTAGAGATGAGATGAACACGTCATTGGTCTATATCTGATTTGTAGAGAATTCTTACTTGCTTTTAGGAAGGGCTCAATGGATCCATTAATAGATATAAGTTGATATGTAGTTGATGAAAAGAGAAAAATGTTAGTTGCTGTCACAAATAAGTGTATTTTTTTTCTGGTATGATTTTTTTTCTCTTTTGTCTTTTCTCCCTAGTTCTCAGCCAGTATCCACAGCACTGTTACTGCAGAGAAAATGAACTGGAGTGTGTAAAGACTGAATTAAAAGCTGTGCCAAAGGTTTCCAGCAATGTAACATTACTGTGAGTAAAAACAAGATATTTGTACCTAAAGTCTCATAAAACCATGGAAAACTCTATAGTGCTATAGTAATAAATTATAAACAGTAAAATGAGCAAATAATTGGAAGTACTTTTTAAAAGATGTATTTATTTGTATTTTGTGTATGAGTGTTGCCTGCATGGATGTATGTGTACCACATGTGTGCACTACCCACAGAGGCCAGAAGAGGGCATCAGAGATCCTGAAACTGGAGTTACAGGTGGTTGTGAGTCACCATGTAGATGCTGGGAATCAAACCCAGGTCCTCTGCAAGGAGCAGGCAGTGCTCTTCAGCATTGAGTCATCTCTCCAACCCCTGGAACTTCTTCTAAAAGCAGTCACCAATAAGGCTGATATACTTCCTCCTCAGGAAAATATGATCTCCTAGAGGAGCCTAATTAATGTTTACCTCATGATGTCTAAGGCCTGGAGTGATTTTCCAGTATGCTCTGACTTCCATGCTGGCACTCCTGTGTCCCCGCTGATGAGGAAAGGGAGCAGGCTACGTCATCTCATTTGTAAAACTGATAATCTATCAAGACTGCAAAGACAGAAAGATCTACGAAGCTACCTGCTGTAGATCATCCAAACCTCCCTGAATTTTCCAGAGAGAAATTTAAGGCCCTCGGGGATCTGTAGTCATGTGCTCACTGGGCACGTCTGAGATGGCTGGGATCTTCTGTAGTCATGTGCTCACTGGGCACATGTGAGATGGCTGGGATCTTCTGCTGAATTGGCTTCTACTTGTTCTTATGTCTTGTTGTCTTACTCAGAGATAAGAGAGAAAGAGTGAACTCACCACACCCATATCTAGTCTATAGCATTAACGGGCTAAGGTGAGAGGATGCAGATGAAGAAAAGCCTGGGCTAGCCTGAGCTACATCATAGGCTTGCATTAAAGTAATAATATTTTGATTTTTATTTCAGATCTCTTAAGAAAAACAAAATTCACAGACTTCCAGGCAAGGTTTTCAGCAAATACACAGAACTCAGAAAGATGTGAGTAACTGTGAAGGGGGCACATTTACAGTGTTTTAAGTTCCTGTGGTGTTTTAAGATGCTTTTCATCTGAGAACTGAATTGAGTTTGAGTAGTTTTTACATTTCACTAACTCTGGTTCTAAACTTAAGCTTAGAAGGTAAAGCACTGGAAAAGGGCTTTGTTTTCATTCCAGTTTCACTTAACCATCTTCAGAGGGTTGACTTGGTTTCAGATAAGCCATCTCAATACATAGCCTCAAGTCTTTCCTTAATATTATTCAAGAGTAACACTGAAGGATCAGAGGAGCTGGATCTGATTTTTAATTTAGAAAAAGAGCGAACAATTAGGTAAGAATAATCATTGTATTTTAAACATGTAACAACAGCATACAGCCTGAGCCCCAGAATAATAGGGGCAAAGACATGATGATGTTGGTGGTGGTAATGCTGCTGCTGCTGATGGTGATGATAATGACGACGATAACGATGGTGATGATGATGGTGGTGGTGATAATAACAATAATGATGATGATGGTGGTGGTATTGGTGGTGATGACGACAATGAGATTAGTATATTTGAGGAGAGCACACATCAATAACTAGTATATAAATAAAATAATTAGTATTCAGTGAGAAAGATGGAGATCACATGCTACTAGCATCCAAGAGAAACAACGACTAGGACCTGGAACTGGTGGGTAGTCTCTGTGGGAGAGCAGTGATGAGCCCTCAGTCTCCACCCCAACTTTCATGAACTGTCACTTGTTATGACCCAAATGCCTTTGCTTCATTCCTGCCTCACAAAGCAATCCATAATCCTCATGTTGCTTTTTAAAGGGATGTTACTTATTTTTCCTTTTGTGGGTATGTAAGTCTCACCTGTCATATCACATACACTACATGCATGCAGTTCCCACGGGGGCCAGAAGAGGGCATCAGAGTTCCTGGAACTGGAGTTATGCATGGTGTAGGTGCTGGGAACTGAACATGAATCCTCTGGAAGAGACGTGCTCTTAACCTTTGAGCCATCTCTCCAGCCCCTCGTAAATCTACTTCATAATCTTCATACTGGAGTGTTTAAATAGTCATAGTGGATAGGTTAGCATGATGCCTCCTATTGACATTTGTAGCTTGGGTGGTTTGTCTATCAGTCCTTCCAAGACGAGTTCCTCTAGGTCTCTGATGATGCTACATCTGCCAAGAGGTCCAATCGTCTAGGTTCTAATACCAGCAAAGGAATGCTTCATATGCTGAATCCTTGGCAGAAATATTTTCTTCTTTCATCTTTCAACACCTAGCATAAAAGGAAAGTCTCTGGAAATACTATCAGTCGCTTCATGTTCATGAAATTTAAGACGGGTACTCTAAAACATGAAAAGAAAAGAAGCCCCTGGAGGAATCCCACTTAGCAGAGCTGTGTGTGGGTGTGCATTATCATCTTACCTGCTTTGGTTGTCATCCATGCAATCCCAGATGCAGTCAAACTTCCTTACCAGGAAACAAATGAGAATAAGAGGAGTGAGAAGCTGGGGTGAAAACCTCTCTCTGGTCCCATCTCTTGGAGTCTGTGCACTTCACAACAGCACCCAGATGAGATCCGAGCCTTTAACACATAAGGCTTTGGGGGACATGAAGGAGCCAACTCTAACAACTCTATAATCAGGTGTCACAGAAGTTGTAAGAATTCCTAATTAGACTGCCTTAGACATGAGTCAGCCAGCGTACAAAAGTTAAGGGACTCAATTAAGACCTATAATTCGAAAGTAGAAAAATCACAAGCAGAGGCCAGGACTTCCAATGAACTCAATATACTTAAGTTATCACAATGAAAACCTAGGGGAGGAGAGAAATCGGTCAGTACATCCCAGATTTCCACTGAGATGTGCTGTCCGGCCCTGAGCAAGATTCCATCCTGTGCTTTCTGTCTGGAAAGGAAGGTGAGTGCCCGAAGAGGAAGGAACACCATGTGCACATTCAAACAGGAGACCCGACATCGGACATCTCTAACCAAGCCTTCCTACCTCATCCACATCCCTTCGTAGGGTGGCTGTTATCCACAGGAAGAACATGGAAACAGATGCCCAAAAGGAAGAGGCTAGCCCTCCTTGCTGACAGTGTGTCACCCTGAGACAGCACAGAACTTCCTGTCCACTGACTCTCCAGTCTAGACCCCTCTAAATCCCCCATGGTGTGGTCTCGGTCACTCTGACATTGAGAGAAAAAAATATCCTATATCAAAATGTAATTTTAATCGCCAGATGAATAAGCATTGCTCAATGAATATAAATTTCCTTTCACTATAGATCAATTTTGTTATCTTAATAATCTCTTAAAGTGCAGGGATTTTCTAAAGTTGAAGAAGTAGTTTGTGGTGACCTTTCAGAGAAATAAAATACGATTTATGGGGTCGGCTGTATGCTTTGTCATCGCTTCCATGGAAACCAAAAGCCGTTCTCCTCCACGTTGTAAAGTAGCCTTATAAAAATTAGGTATTTCTTCTTAACCTCAGTTCTTATTAAATGCAATCAATCATTGGCAATGAAACATGATTAAAGTTGCCTGCCTGGCTCTGAAGTACGTCATGTCACATTTTAAAATAGCTCATGAACATGTGTGTCGTTAAAGTATTTATTTGCTTAGGTTTGGTACACAAGTCCTTGGTGTTCCACTTGAAAAGTGTAGACCAGGGATTCACGATCCAGGAAGCTGTTCTTAGGCGAGCCACTCAGTGTGACACACACTTAAAGGACTCGTGTGTCTCAGTTTGAAATAGAACAAGATGCTGCTTGCCAAATCATGTTTCCCTTCTCACACTTTAAATGGCTCTTCTGGAAAAAGGAAGTAGACACCAGGGAGAGAGCTTCAATTCTGCAGGCTACGCAGGAGACTTGAGACTTGAGAGTCAGTCTCTCTACGGCGATAGTCAACAGCTAAAGCTCAGACTAGCAGCTCTCCGTTATTTAAGGAACTGGAATCCTAAGTAATGTTGGATTACATGAGAGGAGACCAGCTGTGCGTGACTGAGGAATCAGACAGGTCCTAGGTTTGAACATCTTTCCTTTGACTTCTAATATAAAAACACAAGGTTGGACTTACGGTTTGCAATTGCACCCATCTCTTCTCCAAGTAGGAAAAGCATGTGTCACACTCTTGGGTTAAAAACCATCTCAAATAAAATGGAACCAGGCTGAGGAGTGGATTTTATATTTAAGAGAAATTTCAGTGAGCCTCTTTACTAACATATCATACTCCTTTCTGTTGTTGTGGTTTCCTTTGCATTGCTATCCAAAATCACCACATTCTCTTTCATTCTGTCTAGACACTCCTCTGCTGTTCTGATAGATACCAATCACTGTCTGTCTGTCTGTCCTATGCAGAGTAGAGTCTTAAGCCCCTTTGGGTTTCTGCTGCACTAGGAAGCGTCTCCCCACAGACACAGTGAAAGAAGCATGCCTTTGGGGTCAGAGGGAGGAGTTGGGATACACGCGCTCATACTCCCTCTCAAGTTTCCTTCGCAGGAATGGAATGGTGCTTTGTACATGGCCCCGGTGTAATGCAGATGCCCTGCGTCGGCACCACTTCCCACACGAGGGTGTGCATGAAGTATGACTGCTTTTGCGCTAAGGATGGTGGTCTTGGCCTCTTCCTCTGATGCCTTGGAGCATAAGGATGTTTAACTCCTGTTATTTTTGCAACACACTCGTGACTCTAAGGAAAGGCTGGGAAGCTCTGACAAGGGATAACTGCAGTAGAATGAAATTCAAAGTCTAGTTAGACAACAAACGCACGCATGCTCTGCCCGTGGGTCTGCAGTAGAACACCAGCTCAGTAGTAAAATGGTTGCCTAGCCTTCATGAAGGCCTGGGCTCAATCCTCAGCATAACGCACACACACACAGAGACACACAAACACATAGATAGACAGACACATACACACACACACACACACACACACACACACATACACACACCAAACAAAACCAAAACCCACTTATGTAGTCATCAGTACCGTCAGCACGGCTGTTTCCTGGCCAGGCTGGCTTCAGAAAATACAGATTCAGGGCTGACTTCCTACTGCAGAATGAGGGCCGCAAGTGTGTGTTCTTCCCACAGATGCCCCAGTTGCGCGATTCTTGAATCTATTCTGTATTTTCAAGTTGCCATGACTCGGGGTCCTGGACGTTGACAGAGCATAGCAGCCCTGGTTCACCTGCAGCTGGAGCGCATGGCTGACTCACGTGCTTCTTGCTTTACATCTAGAAGAGACCCAAAGGGCTCCTCTTTTGTCTATGAGAACACAATGAAGATGAATGAGGAACTAGGTGCAGCGTGGTGCTAACAGTCCTCTCTCAAGGCCAGCAGCTACTACTACAAGCTAGAAAGGACGGTTGCTGGAGCTCCTGCCTGAATAAAAGAAGACTGGCTGCACTGCTACACACACACACACACACACACACACACACCCCACACACCCCACACGAGACTTCAGTGGTACAGATCACACTTTAGGCGGACAAAGCAAAACTGCTCATTATACAGTTTGAACTTAAAGCCCGCACACTGTGTTCACCTGGCTTTCCTGTCTTGCTCCTACAGATACCTTCAGCACAACTGCATCACACATATCTCCAGGAGAGCATTCCTTGGACTACATAATCTACAAATACTGTGAGTAACTCCGTTATCACTGTCCCATGGGTATCATTGGAAGAAAAGACTGCAAAGGTAGACTCAGGTGGGGGTGGGGCTCCATGCTGAACCAAGGGGTGCAGAGAAATGGAAGAAATCTTAGACGACTACAAGGTAATCGTATTAGGGTTTGAGGTGTAGCTCAGAGCATTTGTGAGATTCGAGGTCTCGGGCTTGATCTCCTGTGCCAACAAAATAAAAAGAAATTACCTATGTTCTCCTCATTGTATGTAAATAATTATCCAAGGTTAATATTGTCCTCTTGCTGTTAGGCCACTTCCACAGCATCTCGGTAATTTATTCCCCCCCACCCCCGCTGTGCCACTGCTCACTGAATATATATGTCTTAAAATAGTAATGTACCAAGAATATAACCAAAAAAGGACACAAGAAAGAACTGCTCTACATATTCCGTTGTCTTTCTTTATATTCCAACCTAATGTACCATCCCCCAATATTGTTCTTGGCTGCATTGCTTGCCCTGGTCATTCTGTGACCCAGTCTGGGCTTGTAGTTCTGGGTGCTTCATAGTCGTCCCCCACCCCACCCCGTCCTCCCACCCCTCCCCCACCTTCTGCCCCTGCTTCTTCTCACTCAGAACATGCTTGAAGAAGCTGCTATCCAGACTACAAATCCCATCGGTCTAATTGCATGTGACTGGAGTGTGGGGTCTGCCTAATGAACTCACCCGTATTGTTTATAGGTACCTCAGCCATAACTGCATTACCTCTCTCAGGCCTGGGATATTCGAAGACTTGCATCAGCTCGCTTGGCTGTAAGTTTCTTGGCTTTTCTCCCTCTTACAAATGGTCAGTCTTAGTGATTTACAACAATGCTTGGGTAGTTTCCAGGCTGGGATCTCTCTTATTTATTATGTTTCTGACTCACATAGAGTCTGGAGCATTTTGCCCAAGCAATTCAGACATGGGTAGGTCAGGTGATGGTTGGATGAAACAGGAATCTGGCCGTGTTATTATAGAGGAGCTTCGGCACCCAATGACAGCCTGGCTTAGCCAGTGTCACCAAGAACGGAAAGTCCTTGACCCCAGCACTATTGACATCTTGACGTATTTAATTCTTTGCTCTGGAGAAGACGGGGGAGGGGACTGGGGGGGGAGGCCGAGGGGTGCCCTGTAGGAGGCCTCTGCTCACTCTGTGCCAGCAATGTTCTCTTAAGAGTTGTGACAACAGAAAAACATCTCCAACATTGTCATGTGCCCTGAGAGGAAAGAACTCTCCTCTGTTCTGGGGCTTGCTCTGGTCCCCAGGGCAGCCAGAGAAAAGTTTGAGATTCTAATAACACCTGGCATTTCCCCCCTGAGCCAGCAGTGCCATCTCCAGGCACCTCCCAGCAGCTGCTCATGTATTCCTTGGCACACTAAGCGAAGGACTATAGAAGGACTATAGAAGGACTATAGAAGGACTATAGAAGGACTATAGAAGGACTATAGAAGGACTATAGAAGGCTCTGTTGCCTTGCTCTGTTGCCTCTGTTGGCTGCAAACTGGCTGGTGGAAAGTCCAAGGGCTTCGGCTTCATCTAGGCCTAGAGTGAGCCTGGTCACCAGGCTAATGTTCTAACCAAGTTCCTTATCATCCCAGGCCCTCATCTCAATGACTCCTTTTCGAGGAATGTTCTGGGCACTGCCACACGTCCAGCCTCCGTGGGTACCAGACACACACAAAATGCAGAGACTGCACCCAGGCAAAAACACCCATGACCATAAAACTTTTAAAATGTGATTTTTCTAAGAATTATACTATCATTTACTCTTTGAAGGGCACAAGACGGCATCTGTTAAAGGATCCCACCTGCCTGTTGGTGCTTTGTTCATGATGCCACATGAATTCCTCAAAATACATATTCCCGTGGAAAGGAAGAGAGGAAGCAAGGGAATTTCTTCCCTTGAGAAAGGGGAGGGATACAGAGGGGGAGGTAGGCATGAAGTCCCACCCCCACCAAGGAGCTATTGGTAATTGATAGCCGTTAGGAGAGGGAGAACTAGTTTTCTCTAAGGATGTGGCTGGCTATTAGTAGGTGAACCATGCCTCACTGGAAGGTCCCATACCAGAGAGTATAGGGATAATACATACTGGACTCAAAGGACTTAAAAATAAAAAAGGAATTTGCGTAGGTAGGGAAGGGGGAGAAGGGACCGGGAGGAATAGGAGGAGGGGAGTGAGCATGACCATTGCACATAAAAATATCACAGATTTATTTAGAAAGAGAAAAATTAGCATGTGAAAAAGATGACTTATCTAGCCAGTCATTAAGGAAGTGCATTTTAATTTTTTTCTAACTGATATATAAAAGCATGAAAATTGTTCATATTAGCAGGAACTGTGTGAAATTCCAACATACACAAACACTGGGTGATGATTAAATCTGATTCAATACATCTCTCTTCAACCATACGTATTTCTTCTCTGTGATGAAGACATTCAGTTCCCTTCAGAGATGAACAGTTCATAGCGGTTACGTTATTTTGGGGGGGGGGGGGAATCCTCATCCCTCCTTCATTCAGCCAACCAGCAGCTCAGAGCATTTTTGGAGCCCATTTCAGCCAGGAAACGCCTGTCAGGCAGATGCAGAGAGAAATCAGGTCCAACTTCATCTGTGCTGGGAGAAGAGCTGCAGGAATCTGCAGGAAACAGTGTCCCATCCCAGAATCAAGGAAAAGATTCCTGTGTCCCATGGGGAAGGAATTGGTCAGATGTTGGCAGTCTGGTTTCTCGTGGGCCTTTTATATTTTTCCTGGGTTTCTTTCAGAAATATCGCTAACACTGGAAACATTTTGATGTGTTTTGTCAGAATTTTAGATGACAACCCGATCACCAGAATCTCACAGAGGTCTTTTATGGGATTAAACTCCTTGTTTTTCTTGTAAGTATCCTCCCCCCCCC